>JAYDZE010548954.1:0-13723 GCA_034509125.1 Monilaria moniliformis | reverse complement strand
TCAATTCCAAATCTAAATATTTTTATTATACCAAACAATGGATTTGGAATTGGTGGCTCCAATTCCAATTCCAAACCTCCAATTCCGTGATACCAAACGGAGCCTAATTAAAATTAGCTGACATGTTATTTGGATAACGGAAGAGTTACTAAATATTTTAACTTTATTAAAAAAAACTTGATCATATCGAATATAAAAATAAAAATAGAACGATCTATTAGAATTTATAAAAGACCTTAAAATGTGTTTTGTCGAATGTTATATGAAAATAGTCCATCGTAGCAATTAGCAAATAGCTAATTTGATTAAATTATGAAAACAAAGTAATAGTAATCAATAATAATGTATAAAAACTAGTCAATCTTTTGTAAATTAATAGTCGAATTTATCCTGAAATGAAAAATAAAATATTTAAGCTAGAGCAGATATCAATCTCAAGTCGAGTAAGATATTTTAGCTCTATTATTGGAGTATTGGGTCCTTTTTAAACATTCAATCGCCCATTGATCAAACAATGGGCATATCACGTATGTTTCTTTAACTTTGAAATTTGGACCACAAAAAGTCAGCAGAATGGGTGATAAAATATTTAAATTTAATTATGCTGATTAAATCGTTTTATTTGTTATATCTGTTTGAGTCACAATCATTATTTTGTTATTTTCCAAAACTATATATAAGTTATTAATTTATCTCATGAAATATCTTCGTGCAAAATCTCTCTCCTAAAAAGAAAGAAAAATTATCGTAATGCAAGCGACGGTTTAACTAAACCAAATTTGAAAACCATGTATATCGTAAATAATTCATGAATTATATTATAATGCATTAATACTTTAAGATGTTTGAATTGGAAAATCCATGTGCCACACCCTTCATAGGGATTAGGGGTGGGCGAGTAGAACCAAACCGGCGGTTTTAATCGGAATCGGAACTGCCGGTTCCGGTTAAACCGAAACCGAAAATTCGGTTCCGGCAGTTCGGCTACGGTTTCAAAAAAACGAAACCGGAATCGTGGGTTTCACGTCGCAAGGCTAGGGGGTAGGGCTAGGCTGACGTTGCCGACGAAAATCGCTGGTTTCTGCTGCAAAACTGACGGTTTTTTGCCAAATCCAGCGGTGCCAGCGGTTTTTCCGGTTTTTTTTTCAAATTTCTAATTCAAATTGAAATTTTCCCCACATTTTTATCTATAAATATCCCCTCATCATTTTCATTTCAACTCACTACTCTTGCAGTACCAATAGTTCTCTCTTCTCTACCTACAATTTCTCTCATCTCTACCTTCATCATCCTCATTATAACTCACTCCTCTTGTGTTAATAAGAATTCACAGTTCTCTTAATATACTTGATCGAGCATACTCCAAATATTACTTCAGTATTAACAAGCTCAGCAAGTTAGCAACTGCCCCAAATATCCAATTGAAATGTGATTGACCAAGTGTTTTTAGATAATTGGATGTGTTGTAACATAATTTATCTTATTCATTAATCATTACTGTAATTTTAATTATTGATCTATTTATACTCGTCTTCGATTTCATATTTTAATCAACTTGAATTTAAAAAAAAAAACCGCCAGAACCGGAACCGGAACCGGCGGTTTCCGGTTCCAAACTGAAACCGACAACTTCCTTAGCAGTTCGGTTACGATTCCGATGCCCTCGGAACCGAAACCGGCAGTTCGGAACCAGAACCGACGGTTTCGGAACCGTGCGCATTAGCGCATCCTTAATAGGGTTGCGACTGCTTCTGGTAAAACACCAATAGGAATATTTTGGGATTAGCGTAGCCATTAATTAAGATACGATCTTTTCTTTTTAAATTTAATACATGATTGTAACTTTATAGTATAATAATTTAGTATGCTTTCAATTTGACGTTGAAAATAATAGATAACTAATATTTGCTCAACTACAACATTTTAGTGGTCCAATTTTCGTATTTGTATGGGCCAGTGTGATTCATGACGTTGCAACAAAGCCTTGACTACTTTTCTTTTGTTCAAGTTTTTTTCCTTTTTTTTCTTTTAAATTCTATTGTTCAAGTATTAAGATATGCACGTGAAGGGCTATTGCATAAAGGAATTCAATATAAAAGATATTAGTTAGATTCAAAGTCGTAATTCGTAATTTTTAAATTATAAGATCATTGGGCTAGTTAGTGGAACTCATTTAGTCGTCTACATCTAGACTTAGAAAAAAAAGACAATATGGAATGCACCTATTGCACTATGTATATTATTTGACAATTTGTGTATATATAACGTCTATTCAAGTAGACTAATCTATATAATCTTTACAATACAATTAATAATAAAAAACAAAACCTTATGATTTTTTTTATTTTTTTTATAAATACCGCATTCACTTACTTGGCAATGTAAAGGAACAACAACTAAAAATCACACATACAAAAGAATATAGTGACCAGAAATATGGGTTCCTATGCAGATCCTAAGATCCCCATCTTAGAATTCACCGAAGCGAGCTTGACTCCCGGATCGAGCTCGTGGAAGTCAATATCGGATTCAGTCCGACATGCCTTGGAAACCTACGGGTGTTTGGTCGTGTCAAATGAAAAGACACGACTAGAACACCCGCAGGAATCCTTATTTAGTGTGTTGGATGAGGTGTTTGCTCTTCCTGGTGAGACTAAAAAGAAATTCACTTCTCAACTTGGAGGGTTTGGATACGGTGGTAGGTATCCAAGGATGCCTCATTTAGAGTATTTTGGCATTGAAGATGAAGGAAATGTTGAAGGTGTCAAAAACTTCACCACCCTCATGTGGCCTCATGGGAATGATAAATTCTGGTAATTGTAATTGTATCTCTCTCTTTCTCTCTCTCTCTCTCACACACACACACGCGCGAAAATCGGCAATCATTGTGTGAAGGTGTGTGCTTTGCCTGTGATAGACTTCCTTTCTGGACAATCACGCAGAAAACATAAACCCTAATCTAAAAACGCCTTACAATTTGAATTCATGCATGGTCTAGAACATTAATGTTCACTTACTCTCTACTACTCATCACCTCAAAGGGATCTCTTCATTTTTGAAGCACTCCTAAATAAATTTTATTTGAAGACCTCATGAGATAAGAACAAAAGGTCAATTTAAATTTTGAGAGTCTTTATTATGGGAAATTGATTTGTTTTAATGATGATAAATTGTTTACTGAATTTGTATCGTGAAAACTATAACTTAATTTGTTGACCAAGATCATTTGCTTGGGCCTTTGGTCTACTTAATTGTATCGCCATATAATATAGGTTTATCTCGAACGTCTTACTAGCTAGATTTCATCATCTTAAGTTATTTATATTTTTAAGTGAAACTTAATTAATATCGATTAGAAAAATAATTTTCTGTATTTAATTTTTTATGATCAGTGTTAAAACTATTATTAATTATCGCTTATATAACCATTTGATCTTTTCTTCTTCATCGATATTTATTTATTGTTCCTATTTTTCATAATCAAGCAGCTTTAATTTGCTAAAACAAAATGTTCCTATTTTTCTCGAAGCGAAAGTATATGCTCACACAGTAAAATATTGGTGCAACTGAACGAGACGATCATGAAAATGGTGTGTAGCAGCTACGGCTTGGAAAAATACAGTGATTCCTTAAGTGAGTCGTCGTTTTACATGATACGACTCATTAAATACAACTCACCGAACTCGTCCGAGTCGAGCACGGGGCTTCGAGCTCACAAAGATAAGGGTTTCGTGAGCGTGCTTTGCTCCAATGAAATCGAGGGTTTGCAGCTCCAAAATCGCGATGGCGAGTGGATGGATTTTGAGCAATCGCCTTCCAAATTTATTGTCTTAGTAGGCGAAGCACTCATGGTAAATTCTTTTTCTTTTTCTTTTTCAAAATTTTATTTTAGGGACATAATTAAAAATATGTTAAATTATCAGGCATGGAGCAATGGGAGAATACATAGTCCGACACATAGGGTGATTACAAGGGGATTCAAGGAAAGGTATTCTTTGGGAATGTTCGGGTTCGTTCATGGCATGGTGCAGGTGCCCCCAGAGTTGGTTGATGATCAAAATCCTTTGAAGTTTAAACCCTTCGACAACATAGACTTCGTACAATATTGCAAGGATGGTGGCTCCACCATGGACGACGCCATACAATCATATTGCGGGATTTAAATACTATTTCTTTGTATTAATCTCTGTGTGCTTTTAGGGTTTGTAAACGAGTGCGAGTTTGCCTGAGGGCTGTAATTGTTGTTGTTTTTATGCTTTTATAAAAGAAATATCCTCTTACCTAGTTGAGAGCCTGTGTAGGAAACCATTTCTCGACCTGCACAAATCATATCAAATAATTAGTCTGACTTATATTACAATCTACGTTGAATCCTCTATTACACAATGGTGGTCGGTGTTGTGTATTATTACACTAAATAACAAACCTTGTTATGTCTATAGTCACATCACATCACATCACCAACAACATACTCAATATATATACAAATAACTAATTTCTGAAAGGCCAGAAAACAACATATTAGGGTCGCCTCTCTCCAAACTTGGATCCTCTATTCCAAAATATCCTATGGAGATAACAATGGTTCATCTCCGACACTCGAATCCGCCTTCCATCCCCATTCCATCTCCCGCAACTTCAACAACAAATACAACACAATCCCACATACAAACCCCAATGCAGCACTCGACCCTGTCATGGACACAGCAGCACACACCAACATCACAAACGACTCTTCCTTGGAGTTCATATCCCTCGACGCCATAGCTAGCTCGATCCCAGCAAACAGCAGCAGCACGCCAAGAATCCCAACGGGGAACGTGTTCAGAATCCGCACAAAGGAGTTCCCAAGAAGTAGAGCAATCACAAGCTTGCCCACTCCAAGAAACACCACGGATAGGCCACTCCTCCCGCCAAACCTGTACTGCCCGGCTAGCCCCCCCGCCCCGTGGCAGACGGGCATTGCTCCGAACCAGCAGCCTACCAAATTCATCACACCCACGCTGATGGAGACCTTGGTGGCAGACAGCTCAGTGCCAGGAAACAGATCGCCGGAGAGCTTACAAACTGCAACAACAGAGTTGAGCACTGAGAGGGGGATCTGAGGCACTGCCCCTCGGATGAATCCGACTTTGAAATCGTCCCACGTGAGCTTCAACACGTGGAACTTAGATGGGCCGAGCTTCAAATCTTGAAAGATTGAAGGGTCACGGATGAAACAGAGTACCACTCCAAGCAAAAAAAGGATCAATGCTGATGGGATTGCTGACAGAATGCGGAGCCTTTTTTGAACTCTTCTTCGATTAATTGGCACTTCGTCGACTGCACTTGCGTTGCCACTGCCGTCGCCAGTTGTGAGAGTTAGGAAGAGGAGGCAAACCAGCGCAAGAACTAGTCCGTCTAGGCCGAGCCAGGGGCGTGGATCCGAGGTCGAGGTTGAGGTTGTTTTGCTGAAATTTTGATTGTAACGGATGTAATTGATTGCTGAAAATGCAAATTGAAGTCCCTGCGAAACAGGGTAGAGATTGTCTTTCAGATAGATATCCTTAATACTAAACTCAATGAGACATTTTGTCGAACAGCCTGACGGCATATAGATAAGGGAGGTAAGGGTTTTCATTCGTGCTCCAAGAAACTAATTATAGTAAATTCTAATAAAACTAGTTCTAATCAAACGAGATTAGATCCTGAATTCCAACTAAATTTTGCTGATTAAAACGAGAGAGTTACCTGAGAGAGCTGGACCCCACGAACGACGGGAAGGGGGAGATAGCGGTAGAGGACTGACATGAGGCCGGTAACGCCGAGGAAGAGCATAACGGAGGCAGTGCAGATGCCTGCGGCGGCGATCTGCGCCACCGTCAAATGAGCCGACTCAGTGACGGCGACGGCGGCGATGGATTTCATCGGCTGGACTGGCATCGGGGTGCCGAAGAGGACGCCGGTGGCGATGTTGTAGAAGGCAGTGAAGATAAGGGTGGTGGAGAGGTCGAGATTGACGACGAGCGTCAGCGCGAGAACGATTGGGATGTAGGTGCCGAGGTCGCCGACGGCGCCGCTCAGCTCGGAGAGGAGGGATGTCTTCAGGCGGAGGGAGGTCGTGACGCGGCGGCGCATCCCATCGAGGTGGCGGTTGAGGTGGGCGGTGGCGGATGTGGCCTCCGGCGACTCGTCGGCCATGTTGGGTAACTGTGTGTTTGTGTGAGAAAGAGTTACTATTCTTTTATTACTTTAATACTTTTAATACTTTCATACTTTTAGTACAAATTAAAGGTACCTACTTCAAGATTTACAAATTCAAAATATATGTGGTGGCCAATTTAGTATTTTATAAGCCTGAAATATCACTTTAAAAAATCTGAAGGGATAAGGCTTTTACGAATAACAAGTTATTGACATAGTAGTATTAGAAAGATTGAATTCTCTTATTACAAAGCAATATAGTCATCGAGATTTTTTTATCAATAATAAAATATAGTAAGTAATGAAGGTCGATCGGTTTTCCTAAATAAGTACTGCCCGGCTAGCCCCCCCGCTCCAAATTGCACCTTTGTTTGGCGATCGATAATTGGAAGCCGGGAAGTGCTCGAGAGAGGAATGCGGTGGAGGGTGGGAAATGGAAAGAAAATAAAGGTGTACGAGGATAGATGGGTACTGGGACTGCAGGAGGGGAAGATAGGAAAACCCTTGATGGCGAATGATAACGACAAATTAGTGCACGACCTTCTTACGACGGAGGGTGAATAGAATGAACAGCTACTAAAGGAAAAATTCATGGAACACGAAATAGTTGCGATCCTTAACACACCTATAGGGGAGCGAGGGGAAGAGGATGAGAGGACGTGGATTTATGAGCCAACCGGAAAATTCTCGGTGAAGTCGGCATATCTCCTCCAGATAGGCTCATTCTCTCATGCTGAAACGACAAGCACAGCGGACAAAAAGTGGTGGGGAACGCATGTATGGGGCACGAATATCCCCCCAAAGGCTAGGGTGTTCCCATGGAGAGCGTACAAAGAACTCATCCCGACGGCCGGAAACTTGAAGGAGCGCCACGTGCCGACGGATGGAATTTGTACGTTATGTAAAAATAGATGGGCGTCCACAACACATGCTCTGATATTTTGCCCAAAAGTGAGGAAATTTGGAAACATAGCAGCTACTGGGTTTTGATGAAAAAGGGATTAATGGTGGGGGTAAGCATGGTTGCAGAGACAATAAGACGAGAGAAGGGACAACGTGGATACGAAATATGGTGCATCATGCTATGGCAGGTTTGGAGGTTCGTGTGTAAGGAGATACATAAAGGGGGGACATGGACACAAAAGCCCACGGAAGAGGAAATTGAAGCGTTGTGGGAGAACTACCAGCTGGCATGGTCTACACAGAGCTCCCAAAAGAAAATTGGTGTGTCATGTGGGATGCGACAATGGGCACGACCAAATCACGGAAGGTTCTGTGTGGATGTCGACGTAATGTTTAACCCGCAAGAGAACCTATATGGTGTGGGGATTATAATCAGAGATTGGGAAGGAAAAATTAGAGCAGCAAGGACCAGAAGAACACCCCCGAGATCAAATGTAGTGATACCTGAGATGCTTGCGGTCGTCGATGGAATAATACTAAGTATAGAGCAGCAGATGAGGCCAATAGAAATTTACACGGACTCTATATTAACAACTCGGATAATGGTGAATGAAAAGGAAGAACAAGAGCTACTGCTGGAAGACGTGGCTGATATAATGAAGCAGGCGAGAGACAATACACTGATTGGGGTATATCACATGTATCGAACGGCAAACAAGGCAGCCCGTAGCCTCGCTCAATTTGGAGCGGAGATAACGACAGACATGACATGGATAGATAACTTTCCAATGTGGTTAGAACACATTGTAATAGAAGATAATAAGCAATAAATATTTTCTTGAGCTTTCAAAAAAAAAATATGGGATATCCAATCATATTATCCCCTGCAATAATTATGGTGCCACTTACAAATTTACATTACCGAATTTTGCAATTAATTGTGTCATTTATTACCAGCCTTGCTGTGTATATGACATTATTCCATACATATTTGACTGATTGGATTCATTGTCAGGACTCATTGTCAAAACTAGGGGTCAACATTCAGATTTCTATTTGAATTTTTGTTTAATTCGAATCGATTCGAAAATCGATTTTAAAAAAATCCAAACCTAAGCGAATTATTCAAAAATTCGAATCCGAACAAAAATAAAAGCTCGATTTATTCTTTTTAATAATCCATTTGAAGTTAAAGGACAAAAACAAATCAAGTTTTGAGTTTTATATAATTAATAAAAATAATGACGTTATTTATCATTTTTAAGATATTAAAATCGAAATAAATATATAAAAAATATTAAGAATGACTAAACATGAACGGAAGGCGACTAGCATAACATTACTCTAATTATATAAACTTAATTAACAAACTTCAAACCCAAACATAGAGGAAATTAGTTCTCAACACAAAAATATGCGATAAAATTTCAATTCTCAAAATAACAAGAAACACACTTAAATAATGATTTCTTAATAAATTGTATCGAATTACTGAATACTGGCTAACCAAACAAAATGCATATATAACCATTCATTACTTCTAATTAATATTACATCACTACAAAGTACCATAGACTATGAAGTTAGAATTCGTGAGGTACACTACATCGATACAAAATACCATAGATTTTGCAGTTATAATTCACAAACAAAAGTAAAAAATTAAAAGAATTATTTTTGCACATCAGACTGGCAGAATTCACAAACAAAACTAAAGAAACATTGACTACATTTAGCATATGGGTATCAAAAAACATTCACTGATACGAAACCTGTAAGAAAAAAGCTCTCTCATTAAAATATAAATCAAAGCATGAATTCAAAACTCAAATGAAGCCAAAATAAAGATTATACCTCAGCGGGTGATTGCAACGCGAAGGTTATGTTCTAGGCGTCCCTAATTTCGAAACCAAGTTGACACTAATCTTTAGAAAGTTGTCTTTGTAGAATTTCGGCCATCCTCTGAGAGAACGACCCTATCTCCTTCATCTCTCAGTCCTATCTTCCAGGTCTTTTTAGCAACACGAACCAGTATTTGTGAGGGCGATTTGTTACGAACATGATCTCGCCAAAATGGTTTGGGTATATCCAGCATTATCAAATAATAGTGTCACATATTTGTATTACATATAAAAGTCTTCAGTCGTAATAAAAACTATATCTAACTTACCAGAGATTTGTTATTGGTCTTCTTGATTTCTGATGAGAAAGTTGGGTTCTCAATCATGGTTGATGAAGAAGCCTCTTTTTTCGGATGAGATAGTTTTGCACAAATAGTGAAGTAATGGTAATGACAATTTATTTAAATTAGTCATACATTTGAGTTTTTTTATGTATACCTACCTGCATTATATTGATGCCTTTCAATTTCGATTGACGATTCCTGTGTATCTTCAAAGATGAGGCCTCATTTGTAGTAGTAGTTTGTTCTGCATAAGTAAGGAGGTCAACATTGTCAATTCAGTGTGGTGTCAATAATCATATCATTTACAAAGTGTAGATATACCTGTAGGCTTTTTTAGTTTTTAGGTATGTCGTTTGAACCGAATGTGTTCACAAAGAACTGTGTATTTCCAATGTATACGAATGACAGTGTATCACCGTCAATGAAAGAGTTACCCTTGATGAATTATGGCCATCCAACATAGATAGAGTAGTTGGGTTTCACCTTAGTTATTCCTACTTCTCATTCATCGCCGAGTGATGGTCTTAGTTTCCATGATGTCGTGGGCCATTGTAAATGATATTGTTTTTGTTAATGTATTGAAGGAATTGGTGTAAGGGATAAGTATACAAACCATCATTTCCGAGTAGCAATGAAGACCTTCATAAATTGGTGCGGGTTATCGTAAACCGTTGCGATTTTCATTTTTTTCATAATTGCTCAGACTGAAAAAACAAATTCAGTAGTTAAAGTAAAGGCGTATAAGATATAGTAATTGACAAAAAAAAAAAACCAAAAGGTGTTATTATATGAATAAAGAACTATGTAGATACTCCAAATAATTAAATCATATGAACAAAGCAGAAAGAAAAGTATGGAAAAAAATTGAATCTTTTCGGGTGAAATTTATATATTCGACATAACAAGCAAACCATATGAACAACTAGTATTTGGTAGATTAAGTTTTGCCAATTTTTTTACTAAAGCTTCTAGATCTATGTCTATTCAGCCTAACAATATATACCACCCGTGCATGTAGATCATTTTAAAAACCAAAAAATGACTTTAGAACTTGAACACGGAAAATAAAATACAGAAATAAGAATAACCTGCGTGATAGCTATTTGTACAAAAAAATGAGTAAAAGTTTCGGATCTACGATATTTAGGCATATAAATCACAATTTATGCCATAAAAGGTTTTACATTATGTAAATCTAGAACAACTTACATAAACCATATCACAAACATAAGGGGAAAAAAGAACAATGGCGAAATCAGAATATCTTAGTCAAATGGGAATAGAGAACAAAAGTTAGAAGCAGTACTTGTATAATTTGTTTTATGTTATAATGATATGTATAATATTTTATATTGAAAATTTTAATTTCCAAGATCATTTTATATTTATCATCTACATGACTAAAACATATTTGGTTTTAAGGTTTTAGTTCGATACGAAGAAGATGACAATTGTTGTCCTACCGTTAATGTTGTATACGAAGAAGTTTTCCAAAATTTAGGAGTTAATATAATACTATTATCATATTTTACTACATTCTAAAATTTACGAATTAATAAACAACATGCAACTTGGAAATAAGGCGTTACAAGTGAAATGAATGTATTATTTTAAAATTGGAAATGTGAGATACATCCAATTTTATCAATCTTTAAAGAGTCCATTGTGTTGATACCAAGTCAACGACACACAATTTAAGGAATAAAATATATTTATGATTATTCTTTTCTCATCTCAAATAATTAATTCGTAGTTGGGAGAAAATTTAGCAAATTATAAGTCCGTGCATTGCACGGGTGGAATACTAGTATTTATAAAATATGAGTGCCATAATTCTTTTTTTACTTGAACTATGATTATTTTTTAGGATTGAATTATGATTATTTTAATTCAAACATTAATTGTTCTAATTATAATATCTAAAAGGTGAAGACCTTCTATGTAAATAGAGACACTTATGGATCAAATCTCATCGTTTCCTTTTTTAAATAAAAAAAATTGGAGAATTTCCAATGCATTTGAGTTGTAGAATTATTGGATAATTTTGTTAGCAGTAGCCAAACTGAAGTCGAGAACAACAAACTCTGATATCCAAAATTTATTCGAACAATGTGAAAAGTTGAATTTCGAATTAAGATATTCATTCACAAAAGTCGTCTAAATGTGTAACGTTTAAAACTATAAAAATTTCATATTTTATGGCCTTGAGGGAGATAGGCTGAGATGAAGTAAATCTTCTTTAATCACAATTGTTAAGCTATACATCAAATGGCACTGCATGAATATTTTGTCACTGACTTTTTAATTGACATTTGCTATGCGTGAATAATAAAAAAATGAACTTGAGAATAAAATACTATCTTAACCGAGCTTTCTAATAAAAAAACATGATAAAAAAAATTCATGTGTCTTAAAGGAAAGATTGTTTTTTGCAAATAAAAAAATATAATACTTATGCAGTATCTAATTCTTATGGAAACCCAAATGAATTAAGATAATATTTTCTTCGTTCATAGAAAATAGTCCATTTTGCCATTTTAGAAAATAGTCCATTTTGCCATTTTGGTACGTTCACAAAAATTTATCATTTTCCTTTTATAGAGGTTATGCCATAAGGGCACTAGAAACACAAACCATAAACTAATCAGGCCAGGCCCCAAACACCCACAACCTATTGGCCACAAATTAGGCATAATTTATACTATTTATGGTCCAACCACTTACTATTTTAATTCATTATTTATTTTATTAATTTGTGTTTTCATATATTTTTTAAAATTGTGCTATTTACAAAATAATATAAATTATTAAAATTTAAAAAATTACATAATTAAAATAAATTATTACATAATTAAATTAAAAAACTACATTATCGAAAAAAATCATGACATAATTAAATTTACAAAAGAAAATTCATCATCCTTTGAGGGAGTGTCCTGTTGGAGTTAGCCATGAACTCATTCTTGGCGAGTAGAAGCGTAGCGACTTTGATATGCTCGGAATTCATTCGGTGCACCTTGTGATTGTAATACCCCAAAAACACCCAAAATATTAAAAATAGATTAATTTTAATTATAGGATTAATTGAGGGAAATTAAAATTGACTAAGGTATGTAATTTAAATGTTGGGCCGGTTTTATTGGATGATGGGCTGAAAAAAATTTGGGAGTTGGGCTAAGCCCAAGCCCACTCCATTATTACCCTATTTCTACCCCCTATCCTCACTCTCGGTCACTCTTTCCCTCCCTCAAACCTACCGCCTCCATCATCTTCTCCTTCTTTTCTTTCCCTTTCTCTCTCACCGTCTCTCTCTCTCTGCCCTCATCTCGTCTCTAACTCTCGGTCTCTTCTCATCCGACGGCGCCTCGCGTCGCCGCCGAGCTGCCGAGCTCCCGCGCTCACTCACCTCGCCCTCATCTCTCTCTCAGGCCGCACACACACACACACACGCATATCCCCCATCTCTCTCGGGAAACCACCGCTGCCATTGCCTCTGTCTACCACCGTTTCGGCCATGAATTTCTCGTCACCGCCAACGCCTCTCCCTCTCGGTCTCTCTACCACCGAAAGATTCAACCGAAACTTCTCAGTTTCTCACCTCAGCCGCCGAGAACGGTTGATGTCCACCACTTCTATCCACCCGCCTTCCGACAGCCTCCGCCTTGGTCCAGCCGTCGCCGTCCAGCAGCCACGACTTCTTCCTCTTCCTCATCTTTCTCGGCTTCTATCTCTCTTGACGCACACACGATCACACACACACATATATATATATATGTATGTGTGTGTGTGTGTGTGATCGTGCCCCAAATTCCAGTCGGGGAAAAGATAATGTGCAAGAATAAGACGAGTACGTGATTACGACACTTTTTGAATTACGAGGTAATATGTTCTACGTTAGACCTTTATTTCTTGAATTAAATTCATGTTATTGCATACAATAGAAATTGTGATATTATGGATTATTATGTGACGATGTGTTACATCCTGATTGGATGTGAATATTGTATGATTATATGATACATCCTGATTGGATTTGAATATTCCGTTGAACGTGAAATTGGAGCTTTGGATATAACTCTATTGAATATTGGGACGTGATTCGTCCATAATTGAAAAACATTATATCCGTGTTAATGCCCCGTGCTTGAGTGCATTCATTGGGTATAGTTGGCAATGCCATAGGACAGCAATACTGCATTATCTATTGATTACTTGACTTCTGGATAACCGAAGCGAGGATCATCTGATATATTTACGCCCTCATTGGGTGTTATGTTACGTCATTTTAGGTGTTCTGGGTGGTGTTCTTATAAGGGTAAGAACCACGACTGTATCTGTAATTGATTTGGTCCGTGTACCCGTGTCAGTCACTCAACATATTTTGGGGCTATACGTGATGATTTGTGTTTTGATAAATATGTTACTGTGAATTTTCTGCGACGAGCTGAATAT
>JAYDZE010548943.1:0-13723 GCA_034509125.1 Monilaria moniliformis | reverse complement strand
CCCCCCCCCCCCCCCCCCCCCCCCCCCCCCCCCCCCCCCCCCCCCCCCCCCCCCCCCCCCCCCCCACATTAGATTTTAACTAATATAAATAATAATATATAAACGAATCGGAAAATTCAAATTCACTATAACCAATATTATGAAACATGCTTCGAAATTTAACGAAACACATTTGTGTTTTATTTTAATTTTATAATTCTTAAATTATGTTTTTTTTATCATGTCAAGATCTATAATAACCTATTATTAAGTTAAATCATTCAATAACAAAATATTTATCCAACGACATTCTTATCAGATGTCATTTTTTTGTTTTGTTTTTACACTAGTAGTATTTGATCGTGTTTGAGTTTACGTATATATTCCAAAATTCTCCAAATTAAATATTTTACATTCATTAAGCATTGGAGAAATCATGCATCACATTTTGGTGAACTTGTTAGGATGACATGTGTTGAATTCTTATAACAACGATAGTATAAGAATCTTTCTTTCATATTAGAGCACATATTTTGAACAAATATACCGAAAAATATCAAGTTCGTCTTTGCCACATAATTGGTTGCATATATATTTTGATGTTAAGAATTTTATATTTATTATACAATTATAAATTATCAAACTATATTATATTTTAAATATTATAATTTTTTTAATAGATTGTGAAAAGTTTGAAGGCTATGAATTCGAAGTGAATTATGAAGTTGAAGTTTCAAAGATTATCAGTGTAAAAAAAATAATATAATTCAAATATTTAGAATTTAGATTCATTTCTGTGACTCTTTGATTCTATGATGCAAAACTATTTTTGAACAATTTATCATTAATTTTATTTTATGTAATCTTTGACTTTTTTCGATTGTTTTTCACTTTGAATTTTATGCTTATCATATGATTTATACATTTATATATTATAAATATAGAATTCTTAAGAATTAAAAATAAATAAATTAATTTTTATCATTTGCTTATATTCCGATTAGCCCATTGGGCTAGCCCGAAATCCGAATGTTTAGGGTAAGGGGTGAAAATTTCTAACCAGATAAAATTCCAACCCAATTAACCCGTAAACCAAGTAGGGCTGGCCCAAAACTTGATGGATTGGCCCGATTGATATCCCTTCTTCTAGATACTAAAAAACAAAATACAAAATACAAAATACAATATAAAGAAAAACAGTTACATGCAGAAACACATTCCATGCAATCCAATCCCCAAAAATCAAACTCCCAAAATCCAAAAATAATTTAAAATAAATTTGGGGCGTCCAATTCCAATGATTAAAAAGTTAAAATGAAACAGTGGTCCCTAAGAAATTCTAATTGCTAGTGAGTAATGTTGGCTGCAATCGGACAAACGCCCCCATACCAGGAAGTAAGGGACACAATAGTATTGCATTCCAAACTGAGATTTTATTTTGAAGTTGCAGAATCGGACATACCTCGTAACATGAAACTTTGACCTATTCTTATACGCTTCAAACTTTTTTATTTCTGAGAATTGGGTCTTGATTTTTGAATCTATCATGTGGATTTTATGTTTTATTAATTCCTTGCGGTATTTATATTTTAATTAACAAATTACGTACTTATAAATATTTTCTAAAGTTACCGAACCCATTTTTTTTTCTATGTAAATAATTAGTTTTGATTTTCATTTAGCTACTGCCAAGTTATATACTCCCTTCATCTATAAAATATATCACAATTATTTTATTTTACATTTACAAAGAGTATACTATTACTTTTTTTAGAATATAACTCCACATTTTATCTTATATTTTAATTTTATGAACACTTTTTTTTAATTATCAATAACCACCCTTATTTCTGCGTAGTGGAACTGATGTGTAATTTAAAACACTTTTTCCAATCACAAACAAATATAATAAATTCAAGTTTAAGTCCCTTAAATTACTAAAACTGTAAGATTATAACTGTCAATAATAGTATTTAGGAGTCAATCCCACAAGGAGATGGATAGTTATTTAATCTACTTACAATGGTGATTATGAAAGATACTGTTATTATTCTTATAAATAATAAAACCAACAACTAAATTGCGTAGAAAAATTAATGGATAAAACACGAGAGACTAAGCATTGCTCCTAACATTCTTCGGGTGAATTATGATTATATCATTATCTAGTCAAAACCTATGCTAATTTGACGGTGCATGAATTTCCATCTCTACAAATAATGACCATACTTGTAGAATCGATGAGTAATGATTAGTTGAACACATAAAAAATAAGTACGACTCATTGAACTCAACTCCTACGAAAGCGTAGTAAATTAATATTCAAATCTTTCTAATCATTCGCGCCAAAGTCCACCTACGAATTTCTCTCCGATCAAGACAATATTCTTAAGTTTACCATCTAGCTTTCAATCAATTCCTAAGTTAAAGAGACATTAGGAAGAAAATATATTCACTATCTTATATGCATCAAGAAATAATGAATAATCAATTCATGCCACATATGAGAATCAAAGCCATGGGTTTAACATAGAAAATTCAATAATTCATTGTTTTACTTCATCCTACTACATGCTAGGAACAATGGGTTAAAGTTAGCCAAACATTCTACTGTAAACTAGACCAAATGAAACCAAAATCACAAACATCTTGGGATTCCATTTCTGCTAGTGTAGTCGTCTCCAGAATGATGGAAATCAATGATTGAATCTCATTTTCTCTTCCTTCTTGCTCGATCTTGAAGATTACTCTAGCCAAGTATTTTCTCTCTTCTTCTATGTGATTTTTGCTCTGGAAGAATGTCACCGTAACTGCTTTTTCCTCTCTACTTTCTTCAAATTTGTGTTACCGCCGCTGCGCCACACGAACCATGTGTGGACTACGGACTCGCATCGCAATTCCGCTGAAGAGGCACACAGGCCATGTGTGAATATATTCGGACCACACAGTCTGTGACTCTCGGGGCTGAGTAAATGATGCCAAAAATTGCACACGGGTGGTGTGTGAATGTTAATTGCATTACACGGTCCGTGTGTTACTCTCGGAGTTGAGGAAATGACTCCATAGGTGCCACATGGGCCGTGTGTTGGACCACATCGGTCTTGTGTCGCAGAGGCAATCTGGCAGTGTTTTTGGAAAAATCACCCAAACCTCATAAGTACTCGAATTGACCTGAAATTATGACACAATCTTCCCAACATCTTGTACTAGCTTTAGTTAAATTTTTGTGGCAAAAAAAGATATTTTGGTCGGTCAAAACATCGTGCATGAGCTACTAGATTGATTGTCAAAATCTGGGTCGAGAGAGCACCTTTCTTGCTTTCAATTTTGCATCGTCTTCATTTTAAACCTCATTTCACCCTAAACCACTTCCTAATGGTGAAAATAACTGAGAGTGAGTCAATAATCAAATAAAAATGCATGAAACTTTAGAGAAAACTTATACTATGTGATTGACATTAGGAACCCTTAGTAATAGACATCCACCAACTATCTTATTAAAATTAATGCCGAACTAAGCTTGATATATATACTCTTTATGGACGGAGAATATTAGTTATAATTCTCAAAATTGATTTGTTCGGGTAGGGTTAAATCGCACAATTTAAAGTATATGAGACTTCGAGTTAGGACATTATGAATGCATTTCAAATTATATATATATATATATATATATGGGTTCTAGTGAAAATCAGCCTTATTGTGTCTAAAACGTGTAAAAATGTATAATCATAGTAAAAATATTATTTTATACATATAAAAACACATTCTCATTTAAAATCATTTTTTCATCATCTATCAATTAAGATATATGGATGATGGAATCGTAAATCTGACACTCAACGTTTGCAAATAAAGAGACAAATTTTATATCTTTTGCAATTCAAATCACGAAGCAACGTTCCGGTAAAATAATCAGCAAATTGCAATGTTTTCCCACATTAGTGATTTACCATTGCCATTGATGTGGAAAAAAGTATTGCACATCAGAAAATCATTTTACCCAAATGTTACTCGCTAACTCCATCTGCAAAAAAAAAAAAAAAAAAAAAAAAAAAAAGATAAAAAAGATAAAAAAAAAAAGGATAGTAAAATAAAAAATGAAATCCATGCTTTTGTTTGTAATTTTTTAAATCTCAAGATCTCCTAATAACTTTCGTGAGAAAACATAGAATATTGCCTCTAAAAAATATAATTAATTGTTCATAACTAATTCGTCTATCTTATACGCCTAAAATTCATACTCCACATAAAAAGTTCTCATAATATATAAAACAATTATATGTGAATAAATTGAAGCATGTATCTTGAAAAAATAAAATAATATAATTTACTGGCAAATAATTAAAGAAAAAATTAATAATAGCTTCAAAAATTAAAATCAGTTAGCATAAAATATAAATTATTAGTCACTGAATATTATATTAAAAAAATTCAAATCTTACTTTTTATAGAATCCATTATAATTCCATTAACCTAAAGAGCATGGTTGATATGTAACAATAGAATGAAATAGAATGACGATTCCTATATTCATTTTCAATTTTACGATATATTTTGTTATTGGTCTTTCCCCTTATTGTATTGCCCTCTAGGAATTAATTTTATTGGGACATTTAAATCATAACTTTTCGTTGACTTATGACAATTTCATAACTTTTGAAATTGGAACATAAAATCACCAACTTTTGATATTTTCTCAATTATTCCACATATCAAAATTTCAGTGAAATTGGTGGAGACGTGTCAGCCGAAATTTCCGATGTGGACAAAACATCCGTTTTTCAAAACGATGTCGTTGAGATAATTGTCATTTAAATCATAACTTTTCGTTGAATTCCGGCCGACAGGTCACCAACAATTTCACCGAAATTTTGATTTGTGGGATAATTGAGAAAATATCAAAAGTTATGATTTTATGTTCCAGTTTCAAAAGTTATAAAATTAACCAGAAATCAATGAAAATTTATAATTTAAATATAAATTATCCCAATTTTATTTTATAGCTAAACTTCCATCATTCTGGTTTCAGTTTTAGCTATATGAACAAGACATGTGGTTAGATGAAATTGAAAATAGAGGATGGCCCATCACAAATCATACAATACCAAGATATATGTACTATGCGTAAGATTGAATTCTTCCATATAGTAATTAATAAATAGGCTACCATGTCGGGGATCCTTCCAACATGAGCATTCACGTTATTCTTGTTTCCTTTTCAACAATTAATTCAGGCACCATCCCCACCCTGCTCCATTTCACATACCATTTATTCTCCAATTACTACAATCTTCGCCTTCCCACATTCCAACTATGTGAAGTTTAATGTGATTGAAATACAAGATAATATATATTGACAACAATATAAATACAAGACAACATATACGACTCATAAATATGGATATTTCTTGGGATAATTATGCATTTTGTTTAATAAGAAACGAATCTCCGTAACAAAAGAAA
This sequence comes from Monilaria moniliformis, assembly GCA_034509125.1. Classification (NCBI taxonomy): domain Eukaryota; kingdom Viridiplantae; phylum Streptophyta; class Magnoliopsida; order Caryophyllales; family Aizoaceae; genus Monilaria; species Monilaria moniliformis. The sequence goes on along the minus strand of JAYDZE010548943.1, from coordinate 8,278 downwards.
ATACCATTTGACATCGATCTTCGGTTTACCAAAATAGTTAACCCGAGTTAGTAGAAAAATATATTAGTCCATACATATACATATTACTTATTTTACATAAGATATCACATAGCATTATCACAGAAGAAGTATCTGAAAAATACAAAGAATGTTTAACCGACATGAATATCAACCATGGTACACCATTTAATCAAAATCAATGATATAAATTGGTTCTTACTTCTATGGGGAGGAGATTTCTAACTAATCACATCCTTATATCCAAACCGAGATCAATTTTGGACCGTGCGATGGAACAAAATAACGGATGAGATTAACCCGCATGGCAGCGCGGATATTAGCTAATTACAACAGACAAGGGTATTATTGTCATTCATAATGTTTCAGTTATGGTAATTACCTAAGTTTCCGCTAGAATTATGCGATTTTCATAAACATTCTCCACTAAAATATCTAAAAACTTTGAATTCCACATAACTCTTTCGATTTCAATTATTTTTTCACACCACATATATCAAATATCTTGTAAAGAAATATTAATTAAATATATTCACATGAAAAAAAATTCATGATCGTTATAACTATCAAAATATCCTGTAATACTATAATGATTGTTTGGTAGAGCTATACTGATTGTTTAATAAAGTGAGGCTGATTTACTTGTTTAATGTTGATTGTTGTTTAAAATTATAATTATTATATTTTATGACTATTATGATTATACTTTAAAGTTATGCTGATTGCTTGGTAAAGCTATGCTGATTTACTTGTTTAACTATGTTGATTGTTATTTAAAGTTATATTAATTATATTTTATGACTGTAATGATTATACTGTAAAGCTGATTGTTGTTTAAATTTATATTGATTATATTTTATGACTATAATGATTATATTGTAATGCTATGTGATTGATTGGTAAAACTATGTTGATTTAGGGTTTTAACTATGCTGATTGTTATTTAAAGTTATATTGATTATATTTTATGACTATAATGATTATATTGTAATGCTATGCTGATTACTTGATAAAGCATATGCTGATTTACATGTTTAACTATATTGATTATTGTCTAAAGTTATATTAATTATATTTTATGACTATGACGATTATATTGTAACGCTATGTTGGTTGCTTGGTGAAGCTATGCTGATTTACTTGTTAACTATGTTTATTGTTATTTAAGGTTATATTGATTATATTTTATAAATATGATGATTAAGTTATATAATGATTTTTTTAAATATCATAATGTTGGTATCTTATATTGATCCGAATTAAGCTATATAATGACTTATCGTAATCTATATACTAATTTTTCGGATGCTATATATTGATTTTTCGGATGCTAGATACTAAACAAAGATAATCGTACCATGTATGATAGATAAATATTTTTGGACATATTTTTCCGTTTTACAAAATACTCTTACAATGCATATTCGAATAAATTATATTGAAGAGCGTTTTTATTGAATCTGGCCAATAGATTACGAGATCCAACAGATCAAAATCAGTCTTAGTTTGGATATAGGAGGTGGAACTGGTATATGTTGATTTTATAGCACTTCCTTTTTGTATCATCAAACCATCACCCATTAATACAACACCAACATTATTTGATTTCAAAATCATATCAATACCTATTGTACTTTCTTCAAATTCGACTACCTCACCCACCATTACTTCATCAAGACCATGAATACGAGCAATACTGTCTCCGACTTGAAGTATGTTACTGATGCTTACAATCTTGACTTCTCTATTATATTGTTCAATATGTTCACGAAATATTACTAATTTCGTAGGCTCGAATAGTTACCATAAGTTTTCTTAATTATTTTGTGAAAGGAAAAATAAAAATAATGCATTTATGCCTATTTTTTATAGTAGATAAACTTAGTAGATTTAAAGTAGAAAGTTGTTATTTCTTTCATCGCTCCCAACATTAGGGGTGAGCATTCGGTTTCAGTTCGGTTTTTTGCCCAAACCGAACCGAACCGAACCGAAAATCAATTTTTTTTTTGAATCGACGTGCTTCTCTTCGGGTTCGGTTCGGGTTAGGTTTTTTTTTTTTTAAATTAAAACCGAACAGAAGAAACATTCGGTTTCGGTTCGGTTTTCTGAGTCGACGTGCTTCTCTTTGCGAAGAACGAACTTACGGCCGACTCCAACAAGATCTCATCGAAGAAACTTGGGCACGCTCCAACTGATTTGGAGTATGAAGTACTTTTACTTTTTATCTATGTAATATTAGGAATTTCAATTATGTCATTTTCGATTTTTAATTAAAGTGATTTGAGATTTTAAATTAAGTAATTTCAAATTTTAATTAAGTACTTTTCGAATTTGTAGTCATCTAATTTGATTTTACAAATAAAGCAATTAAAATAAATATATAAAATTAAATAATAATAAAAAATGATGAAATGATAAAAATAGAGTTGTGACTGATTTGAGGTTGAATTGTTTGGAGCTGAAATGAAGGTGTTGTGGCTGAAAAGTCAAATGCTGACGTAACAGCTGAAAACTTAGTTGTGATTCATTTTTTTTAGTTGGGATAAGAATAGTCTTAGCAATGTTATAAAAAACATACATTGTGATGATTTCCTAAACTATTGTATTTTTGTTTTAAAATTTAAGATGCACCTAATACACCGAATAGTAGGTACTAGTGACTAAATTATAGACCCGGGATTCTCTAGCTTTTATTCAAACATGATCTGCACACTATAAAGTAATCTGCAGAAGAATCAGTTGATGATAAAATAATAATGCTGGATAATAACAATAATGAAGTAGTGAATATCTCATATTCACAGAATGCAACACATAAATTCAAATTTTCCGGTATCTCTCTTGAACGAGTCAATTACTATAATAAATAAATTGTCGTGTGCAGAATTCTTTTTTGAAAACAAAGTTGTCGTGTGCAGATGGAAATTAAATATGACAATATTTATTACCTATTAAAATAAATAAATAAAGACATGCTAATAAGTTCTATAAAAATAAAGATAAGACAACAATTTAAGACTCTCGTTTAAAAAAAATACTGGTTCCAGTCTCATTTAAGTAGAAATTATAGTTTCATTTTATTTAGATATTGGTCTTAAAAAACATAAAAAAGTAAATTTAGGACATAACTAATATATATAAATTATATATTCGCAGATGAACTCAAATCAATCAAACACCACCTTAAATTTAAGTTTGTACGCTCACATAGAGAGAAAAATGAGGGCGTTCATTTCGTCATCCTTTGTAGTTGAGAGAGAGAGAGAGAGAAATGGTTCTCTCACATCTGCTCGTCTGCTCTGCTAATATTGCTCGGGAGTGAGCGATAGTATAAACTGTTGATAAGCAGACAAAATTACACAACACACACAAAAACGCAAATTGTGTGAGTGATAAAAAGTTGCAGGTTTCATTTCTCCTATTTCTTCTCTCCTAAGCATTAAGAGCAGTTTTTTGAAGCTTCCACTTTTGTTGACGACGACTACCACTCGCGTCCCTTTCACCCTCATCTTTTCTTCAATTCCTCACAAAATCAAGTAGCTAGGGTGCCTGACCATATTTAATTATATATGGGCAAACAGTGGCTGTCTTGGGTCGGCGGCGGAGGTGGTGGTGGTGGAAATAGTAGGTCCTCCGCCAAGAGAGGGAAAATGGTGTCAGGTGGCTGCATGTGTGCTGTTTTTCATCTATTTCATGTGCACCATCTCCACCTCCCTTCAACTCACCGGTCTAACACATATCCTTTCATTCAAGAAGAACCCACTACAACTACAGGTTTCATTATCACACACGCACACTCACACTCACACACACATATAATTTTATATGTAAATTCATAAACTCTTTTATCAATTTAAATTTGATTGTTGTGTATAGATTAATTAATTAATTCTCCATGCAGGAGTAGAGGCGCCGAGAAACAGCTTGGAGTTAAACGAGACGAAGCAAGAAGAGGATTTAAAATTCCCAGTGAGTAGTAGTTTACTAAAACGGAGTAATTAATATCATCAATTATTACTATGAATCATCAATATTTTGGCTATGTTAATTTTCAGGTGGGCATTAAAATAAAAACCTCGATATCCAAGGCAATTAGATTAGATGATATTTCGTCAGAATGTGACTCTCCAGGATCGAAGACACCAAGCGTAGTAGCAAGGCTAATGGGCCTTGATTTACTCCCACAACCACAATGCACCTCTCCTTCAATCACCAAATCAAGAAAAGATGCAGCTCTTCTCCAAATCGACGCGGCCCGCTCCTTACCGGAGACGCCGCGGACCTCCTTGTCATCCCGGAAGTCCGACGTCGAGCGCCACCGCCTCTCCCTCCAAATAAACAAAGAGAACGCATTTTCTCCCTCCGACGGCGGCGGCCAGAAAGGAAGACTCAAGCAAGACGACAAGAGAATTAGATCGGTGGGGCTCGACATCACCAACACCTACAGAAGCTCAGACCAATCCAAGAAAAAATTTAAGATTGTTACAGAATATGGAGAGGGGGAAGTCAAGCAATCAATTAGCGCACCAAAAGTTGAAAGAAATTCGTCATCTTATGATGTCAATCCTAAATCAACAAGGGTTTTGAATCAAATCCCAGTAATAAAAGAGCGGCAGCAGCAGCAGAGGGAGACTAAGAAAGCTAGCGGAAAATGCAAGAAACAGCCGGCTCGAGCTGCTGCGAGTAGGAGAGAGGATGGATTTGTTGGTTCTAGAGAGAGAAAGAAATCAAATTTGGTACAAAACAATTGCAAGAGAACTCCATTGTCATGTAGCATTCTCAACGGAAATGGTCCAACTCTTGTGCAAGTCAAGATTGGAGCTGCAAAATTACCTCAAAAACAGGTAAAATGGTCTGATATAATTCGAACTTTCTTGCTTTGTGGTAGTGGGTTTTGTATTTATCGTTGATAGAAGAAATGCTCATAATAGTCTCGGCAGGATTTTGGCAATATGTTTTGGAGTTATCTTATTACTACTTTCGTTTTTACTATATTATTTGGTAATTGCCATTTGTCCCTGCTCAGAATCCTATGTTGCAAACCATGATGCACAGAATATATTAGGAGGGACTATATATATATATTTTAATCATTTGTTCAAATGCTTTAATTTAAGCTTAAGTTTTGATTTCGAGACGGTAGAGTTTTCATTCCGAAAATGTCTCCCTTTTCTTAATTAAAATTTTCTACCTATCAGTTCTCAACTTCATTAATATTTTTTTCTGCGTGGGTGAAAAATAAATGCAGTCGCAGGTATCAGATGCTATAATTTCATGGAAAAGCAGCACACAGTTATCTAGTAAGCCGAGCCAGCCGTACAGACAACTGCAGCTCCGACACAATAAGACACCCACAACCGTCTCACCATGCAGCACCGCCGCTGCTCTCCACGGCGGCGCTTGGCCGGAGCACAGGAACTACATCCAAATACTCCTCAAACACACCGGCATCATCAACCAACTCAATCCGATAGCCAAATGGCATGCCCCGTCTCAGCCCATCGATCCCCGCATCTTCCAACACCTCGAACTCAAGGACGCTGCCGGTTTTAGCCACCGGTGGGAGAGAAAGCTGATTTTTCAGCTGGTTGACGAACTTCTAGCTGAGAATCTAACTCGCCAATTTAGATTGAGCCGGCGAATTTATCCCGTCGGCGACGATGGTTGTTATCGGTTGGTGGAGGAATTATGCAAGAAAATAGGCAGTTTTCCGGCGGCCAAGTGTGTGGTCCTTGAAGATATTGATTCGTTAATAGATAAAGATTTGGGTAAGGTGCAGTGGGATGGGTTTTGGAGTGAAGAAGAGGATATGGTGCGCGAGATTGAAGGTGAAATAGTCGAGTGGTTGGTGGGTGAAGTGGTGGCCGTGATGGGTGGCGATTCGGCGGAGGAACTGGTATTTGTCATGTGAGGCTTTGACGTGGCGAAGAGTTCTAATTATTTCTCTTCTTATTTGTCAGAAATATTTTATTTGACTAACTGGGCTACTTTTTCTTTTTCAACCAGATTTTCGTGTAATATATCGTTTATAAATAATAACAATTTTACTTTTAGGTTCAAATATTTGTTGTTTCACCCGGAGCCAGGCCCCCATAAACTGAAAATAAATTAGATAAAAATTATATATAAGATTAATCTTACAATAATTACTTATGATTCCTTACATTCTGTAAGTAACGTAATATCAACTTAATATCAGTTGTACCAAAATTTTTCCTCTCAATATAGTAAACGAGTCATTCATCTAATGATCTCCTATTCAATTTCGAAGTCAGTTTTTCACAATCTTCGTAGCAAAAAAAGTTATGTATACAATTGCAGTTGCCACACATAAATACAAATTTAATAAACTTATACACCAAAAAATATACAATATCTTTTTTTTGTCTTCACATATTCTCTTGCAAGACTTCACGTATTCTCTTTTTTGTCTACAGATGACCCCTCCTGAGCAACAGCTCTGTCACTACCTATTCTGGGCTGTGACCATAAAACATTATCATTCTCTTCATTAATAGGAAGTTTTTTTTTCTGTTGCACGAGTTACAGAGCTTCCAACCATATCATCCGAGGATAAATGAGTGCCTCCAGTCACTTGATAGGATTCTTGTGAGTCTTCATTTCTAAGATCCGTTGTAGTTTTATTATCATATGGAGATGAACTAGAATCATCTGCAGATATTTTTGGAGAGTACTCTGTTGGGGATTGACGGGCCTTGCCGGTAGGAGCAAAATCATTGTTTAATTGTTTAGCTTGGAGTTGAGGCTGGAAAATTAGATTCTGGTGGGAAGATGGATGAGTGTTAGCCATGAAAACACCATATGGAACTTGCACTCCGATTACGACACCCTGGGGAATTGTGACCTTAGAAAGTTCCGGATTTTCTGCCTTGTGTAGAATGGTTGTAGCCTCAATATTTTTGTGCCTCTGTTTTGCAAGAAATTGAGGTCATATCAGAGATAGTGCTAGAAGGACTTCTTTGTTGCTCCTCAACTGTTGTATCTGAATGAGCATGAGGCAATGCTTTTTGACACATCTGGCAGTCCTCTATTGCTTGATTAGCATTGTATCCTTGGACAAGCCTATGTGACATCTCCACTTGAACTTGTTGTGGTTGACCAACAGCAGGAACTATGCCGATGAAGGAGGATTCATTTTCATGCGGACGGCAGGAGTGAACTGTTGAGGAGAAGCCATAGGTCGCTCATTCAAAACTCATCTCACAGTCCCTAAAAGTTGAGTAGGGAATCCCATCTGCGCACAAGCTTGAATATGATGATGAAGAAGCCGGATAGCTCATAAGAGCTGATGCATGTGGGATAGACAGAGGTACAGATCTCTCTGCCTCTTGCTCAGTCACAACACCCACACTTGTTTTAACCATTAATGGCACGGGACTAGGATCTCCATAAACCAATCTCGGTGCTGTATCCAAGTGAACAATAACCTCCCCTTCACTACCATTCAGCTCAGAGTTCTCAACAGAAATACTACTTTCAATACTCTCCTTCCTATTAATACAATCCCCACCGTTGAATCCCCTATTCCATTCACAGCTTCGACATACCTCTGCCCACCATCTTGCAGATGCCCAATAGGCTCCCGATCTGAATGCAAAATAGAAATATTCACAACTTAGCAGACCCATCAGAACACGCCACGATCAGCTTTTCATATTCATCCATCATGTTCTCAAGATCGTCAGAACAGGAAACGGTTATAAGTCCATCAAGATCCTCATCTGGCAATTGATATTTAATCACCATATTATGTGCATAAGTATCTGCCAATTACTGGACAAAATCACCAAATAAAACATCCCTTCCAACACTGATTATCCTTGTCTGCCCTCCTACATATCTCAAAGCCCCGTCAGTCAAGCGCGGCAGAATTTTCCCACCAAAACTACATAAAAACTTGACCTTCCGGCCTGACAAAGAATCATCACCATCCTCATCACTAGTATGATCCCAAGGACTACACCCATTCTGTGTCCCACAATTAGGGACCACAGTAGCACTCACAACACCTTGTTGGACTTGAGGCGGTGGCATAATTTGTTGAATCCATCCGGCAACTCCAGTGGCGGCATTGTTAAATGCTTTAGGTACAAACCCAGCTTCTGGGATTGTGGCAGGATAATAAACTAGAGGAACTGTTCCAGGGCTACCATCAGTAGGTGGTGTTAGAAAAGGAAAAGATTCAAATCTTTAATTAGCACAATTAAAGTGATTGTAATTGATACAATTTCCTTCTACT
>JAYDZE010548932.1:0-13724 GCA_034509125.1 Monilaria moniliformis | reverse complement strand
AGGGAAGTTATCCTGAAAAAGCTTCAAGAAGCTCTCAAGGCTAAAACTTATCTTCTTGTTCTTGATGATGTCTGGAATGAAGATGTTTCGAAATGGGAAGACTTTATAAATTCCATGTCGGGAGTTACTTCTACTAAGGGAAATGGCATTATCATCACTACCAGGAACACAGAGGTTGCTACAAAAGTGAAGCCATTTCATATTCATCATTTGAATGGCTTATCAGATGAAGAGTGCTGGTCCATAATCAAAGCAAAAACTTTTGATGGAAATGGAGAAGTTCCATCAGGATTTGAGATGATTGGAAGAAAGATTGCTACAAGATGTCAGGGTTTGCCCTTAGCTGCCAATGTAGTCGGGGGAGTGCTTCGCTCTAAGTCCGAAGAAGAGTGGCGCTTCATCAATGAAAATTGGCTTCCAGATGGTGAAGGAGCTGAAAATATCTCAAATATACTCAAATTGAGCTTTGATTATTTGCCTTCACCGTCTCTCAAGAAGTGCTTTGCGTACTGTTCAATTTTTCCAAAAGGTCTCAGAATTGTGAAGCAGCAAGTGATTGAGCAGTGGATGGCGGAAGGGTTACTTCAACCAGATGAAAGAAATGAGATGGAATATGTGGGAAATAAGTTTTTTAATGTGCTTCTACAGAACTCTTTGTTGCTAGTTGCAGACAGAGATGATTATGGAAATGTTAGGAGTTGTGTGATGCACGATCTTGTGCATGATCTTGCATCTTCTGTTTTATCTAATAATGCAAATGGCAGCACCCCAATTCGATACATGTTTCTCGAAGAAGAATCAAGTCCTATTCCAAAAGAAGTGACCAAGCATTTGCGTACATTAGTAGGTGGAACTTCTGGTACCATGTTCTTAGACTTCAGATGTCTGCATAATCTAACTCTTACCAGTAGGGATTCTACAGAGTTGCCCAATTCAATTAGGGAGTTGATACATTTGAGAAATCTCAATATTTCAAATACAAGAATTGGAAACTTGCCGGAGTGGATTGGTGAACTCCATCACTTGCAAACATTAAGAGCAGATACCTGGGAGTTGAAGGAACTGCCAAGTACGTTGAAGTACTTGATTAACTTAAGGCATCTTTATATCATGCGGAATACAGAGTTGCCTGCGGAGATTGGGAGATTAACTAGTCTCCAAACACTACCGCACTTTACAGTGGGCAAAGAGAAGGGCTACCAAATTGAAGAACTAGGAAATTTGAAGAATCTCAAAGGAGAATTACATATTCGAAATCTTGAAAGGGTGTGTGACAAGGAAGAGGCTCTGAAAGCAAATATATCTCAGAAGCCAAACTTATTTGATTTGCAGTTTGAATGGAATGATGGTAGAGAAGATGAAAGAAATGATGAGAGTGTATTGGAAGGCCTCCAACCTCATGCAAATACAAATCTGAAGAAGTTAAAGATCAAAGGGTTCAAAGGAGAAAGATTTCCAACATGGACTGAGAAGATGGCAGTACGGGATGGGCCTCAAGGCTCTTGGGTACCACTTCACAACCTGATTGAGATAACACTCTCTGAGTGCTCAAAATGTGAGGAAATCCTGATGACATGGCACTTGCCAAATCTCTCAACTCTTTTTTTGAAGGGATTAAAGAAAGTGAGGTTCATAAATTCTTCATTTAATAATTTAAGGTCCCTCAGAATAGAAAGATTAGAGAGATTGGAATGTCTGCCTGAATGGTTATTCTATAACAATCACAATCTCTTAAAGTTGGAGATAAGAGAATGCCCTGTGTTGAGAGCATTACCAGATGGGCTGGACACCCTCAATTCTCTGGAGCATTTGCGTATTTGGAATTGTGAAAATCTGAAGTCGATTGGGGATCCAAGTGGCAGAGCAGGACAATCACAAGGGATTCTCCAAAGGTTGAGTATTAAAGGGTGCAGAGAGCTGATGGAATTGCCACGTCAAATGGTAGAGTTGTGGGCCCCGACGATTTGGAATCTCGAATTGATGGGATTGAACAGCCTAAAGAATCTGCCAAAGCTAATTGACTGCTTCGCTAAATCATCTCGTCTCACAGAGTTAACAATCAGAGGTGTTCCTAATTTCATGGCTGCTGCTAATGTTGAGAGTTGGGGTTTGAGCAGCTTGCAAACATTAAAGATAGATGTGAGTGTGGAGTGGTCAAGGGAGACTAGTATTGCCATTAATGACACTGTGAACGGAATCTTGCAAGGATGCTGCAACTCACTCACTTACTTATACTTGAAGGGGATGGAAAATTGGGACTGGCTGTCCCAATCAATTCAATATCTCACTGCTCTTAGCATCTTACACTTGGAAAATATAGGGGTGGAAGAATTGCCCCAATGGTTGGGGAACCTCTCATCTCTAACAAGGTTATCTCTAGAGAATTGCAACAAGTTGAGGCGTCTGCCCTCTGTGGATGCATTCAAGCGCCTCACTCGATTAGAACGTTTACTAATTATGGATTGTCCGGAACTACGTATTGATTCGGAGTGGCGCAACCATCCCCATCTCAAAATCGAGGTTTTGTAGCAAGTATCAATTTGCAACCTTCGACTATGTTCGTTTTCATCAGCAGACACTGTTGTCTGACGCGTTTCTACTGCAGGGCGAGCACGCCCCTGAATAATGAATTGGCTCCAAGTGACTGGTCCGAGCCGGTGCTTTGGCTCGCCCGTATTTCGGATGGACTTAGACAACATGATTTGTGGCTTGAGAGAAAAATAGAAGGTGTTGAATGTTATGAACTTCCAAATCTCGAGGTCGTGATGGGCTTCACAAATTTGGAAAGATCATTGCAGCCCTTCCTAGATTATAAAGTAGGGCGTGGAGGATCTATGTGAAGGCTAATAGCACATTGTCTGACAGGCTATGCGAGGAGGATCGAATGGTGGCTGATGCTTTCCAGCTCCTATCTAAGATGATCGATTAGGACGTTTCACTTTATGTTTTCAGTTGCTATTGTTTCTCTTGTAAATCGAATTCGTGATCTAATTGTCAGAAAATTCCATCTTAGAAGGCCCTAAATGTTACACTAATCGTTCACTATTGCCAAAAATCATCGCCACAAATTAATTTCTTGTGAAAATATTAGACTTTTACATTCTTTTAATTAGGGATGTCAATCGGGCCAGCCCGCTCGGATCGGGCCGACCCTATCGGATTGTCGGGCTATTCGGTTACAAATTTTCAACCATAACCCTAAAATATCGGGTTTCGGGCTAACCCATCGAGCCAATCGGACTCAAAAAAAATTATGAATATTTTAAATTAATATATTAATATTGATAATTGTATATTAGTAACAAAGAAATACATCAGTAAATAAATGTCATTTTAACTCAAAACTAATATATAGCTTTTAGAGAAGTAAGAAAATACAATTTTCTTAATAGATTATCATTTAAAAAAAATTAAATCTAAATGTTTTATATTTTAAATATTAAGTAAAATATAGAAAAGTGAAATAATAAACATAACTTTCAAATATTGAATCAAAATGCATTTTTTCACATACATTTGAAAAAAAAATCTTATTATACTAATTTTCAAATGTTGGAAAAATAATAAATTATGAAATTTGAAAACTAAATAACGAGAACTTGCTAATTTTCAGGTCAACCCTATGGGTTCGAGCTGTCTTCAGGCTAATCCTATTGAGTTGCAGGCTATTCGGTTCAGGGTTATTCGGGTTCAGATTTTTTTCGGGTTGTAATTTTTCAGCCCTAACCATATCGGATTGTCGGGTTAATCAGACCAACCCACGAATTTCGAGCTAAATTGACATCTCTACTTTTAATAAAAGACTAAAGTAGGCCTAGAACTCCACTACTAACATAATATTAAGCAAATGATATAAATGTGAACTAATTCAAATTTTCAAATAAAATCTCGTAATTGCATTGTCGCGGCCTTAAATAAAATATTCACCAAGGATATAATAGAAAACCAAAAATATGTGTTCTATAATCAAAATTATGAAGAATTTTAGATACAAAATTGTTCCCATCTCGTAATAATAAACATTTTTAAAACAATAACAGAATTCCAAATCAAACTCTTTTCCCAAAGACAATTGAGCAAAATAAATGTACATTGTATGCTGTCATAGATTAGGAATAGCAAAAGCCAGTTCAAAAACTTAGTTACCATAAAACAATAGTCACCAACTCTACATTACACCAACACTCGTCGCCGTGAAATTTAGCAGCCGGTGGATCGAGCATTAGGTATCCGACGCCGGCTTGACTTTCTCCTTGAGGAATTGTAGAATGTGCTCTCGTTTCCAGTTATCAACTCTACATTACACCAACAGAATTCCATGTCAAGCAAATAAACATATGCACGACGCCTTAGCTAGAATTGCGCGAATTCAAGATTCATCCACGTCGTATCTAAATTTTGAAATCGATTGCATAACAAAACGAAGAGGATCCAACACAAGATCTCTTTGGACAGAACCGCGAAAGTAAGCTCACCTAATGGTTTCCTTAAGCTGTCCGTCGTCATCCAACATGGTCAACTTGGGCGGAGAATTGAAAGCGTATTGAAGATTGACCCAAGGGAATTCATCCTTATCTTCCTCGATAAAGCCAACTAGCTCGGGATAAAACACCAGTTTCCTCATGTGAGATTCTCTACTTATAGTGTCTTATGTTAATTCTTTCTTGGTAATTTATTACTATCGATTATCCAATTCGTCTCTACGGGACTGACTATGTTCAGGGCCGCTAGCAAACCAAGAATTTCACTTTGTATTTTTGGATACAATTACCAAGAATAATGAGCTATTTATAATGAGAAAACTATCATGATCAACCCCTAATGTGATCCAGCCCAAACTAACAACCAAGGCCTAAAACTCGCTAGTATTTTCAGATTCCATAACTCAACAATCCAACAGCATATGTCCTAACGACAATTGCTGCGGGACGAAGAAGAAGAAAAAGAAAAAGATTAGCAAAAGGAGAAAACATGGGGGAAGCTCTTAATGGGTTGTAGGAGTTGCCTTGGGCTTTGTAGATGGATTTCTAGCATGTGAGAGAATGCTTAGATTTAACATGTGGGCTGGGTGTGCTTTAGTGGGTTTAAAAGGTGTTAGAATGAACTTGGTTTCTCTTGGGCTGAGTTTTCCTTTAATAATTGCAAGCTTTATACTTTTAAAGCAAGTGAAGGCATAGTTGGTCGTGAACTTGGGTTATTGTTATGTTTTGACCTACCTATAAGTAGTATGTAAGGATGAATTAGAGTTAGCTATGAGTAACATTAATGGACTTTGTGGTCTAGGGACGGGTCCAAATTTTAATAATGGAATGGGTTGAAAAATAAATATTTTGGCGTATGATGATGTTCGTGCTACAAAGGTATCGAAGGAGCCTAGTAGAGAAAGTGGAGGACAATGGTATTAGGTATTTAGTTTGATTTCTTCGACCGCTTTGCACACTTTAGAGACACAAGAGATTTACTTTAATTTTGGGATGATTGTCGTCAAAACCATGAATTTTGGGTCAATTCTGATTTATCATATAACTTACAAAATTTAAATGACAATTCATGAATTTTTAATTTTTCTGATTTTTCTTATGAAATCATTTTTTTCAAAAATCGAAGCTGATGTGGCAAAATAGAAAATAATGTGGCAATAAAATGACACCGCTTCGATCAAAACGACATCGTTTTGATAGACCCCCAAGAGGGGGAAAATGTAAAATAAAAACAATTTCCAAATGTCTCCAACACAACCTCTATTCTCCCCTCCCCTTTTCTCTCTCTCCCTAATCCTAATTGATGCAGCTGCCGCCGATTTCGTCAAGGAGAAGAAGCTCGACCTCGCCATTGGAGCATGTGCATATTATATCATTGTAGGCTGTCTCGCATAAACCTAATAAACTAATTAATGACTAGTTTAAGGTCAATAAGTTAAAATTAGCCACTAGCTTTAGCTTTTCAATAATTGAAGCTCTGCTGGATAATCTTGTTTTGTTTTTCATAGACTCTAGCTAGCTGCCTCAAATTTAAATTCTCAATATGTGAAATTGACCCTTGAGAGAGAGAGAGAACTATTTCCTAGTTAGCCCTCCAAGATTTTGAGATCGATCGTAAAGTTTTATTATCAATCAGATATTCTTGTAACATGTACTTGTTCCACTTCCTAAGGTAAACTTACTGGCCTTAAACTCCTTTATTTCTTGCACTCAAATAATTCTATGAATTTTTTAATTATTATGTTAGTATATTTTTTTGAATCATATAGTCGAAAAATTAAGTATTTCGGAATATAAGTCGTTTAATTTAACCACATTCCTATGTCGAGTTTCAATATCAAAATTGTATACCATAATTTTAGAATAACAAAAAATGATTCTTTAAATTGATTATTCAAAATTAAGGTATATTTTTTTATAATGACTATTAATTAGGACTCATTATATAATAATAATATGTAATTTTATAATAAATATTAATTATAGTCATGGATGGTGGAATATAGAGTTGCAATGGAGGATCTTGTCCTTTTACATTCCTTTATTTCTTCAATTAAAAAAAGCCAAGTATCATACTATAAGACAATTATTTATAGTTTTGGACAAAAATCATCACTATTTTCAATTACGTAATGCTAATATATTCTTGTTGTTAGAATTGTGTATAATATATATTACAGAGTGGAAACCTTTCACTATCTGAAAGAACAAAAAATTATAATATGGGTCCAATATTACTAGTAGGGGCCCCATGGTTATTTAAAGCCGCCTTGTCGAACAAGAGCCTTTCAACGACGATCTCGCCGGCGCCGGCGCAAGATCACCCGGGATCCGGCCGATACCGTAGCAGCTAGGGGATATTGAAAGTGGGGGGACATGTGCATATTATATCATTGTAGGCTGTCTCTTATTCTAAATAATGACTAATTCAAGGTCAATAATTTTAAATTAGCCACTAGCTTTAGCTTTTCAATAATTGAAGCTCTGCTGAGTTAATCTTGTTTTCTTTTTTTTCTCATAGCCACTAGCTAGTTGCCTCAAATTCTGAATATTTGAAATCGACCCTTGAGAGAGGGAGGGAGGGGAGAGAGAGAGAGGGAGAGAGAGAGAGTTATATCTACGTATTGATTCTGAGTGGAGCAACCATCCCCTTCTCATCATCTACAATTGAATCTTGCAGCAAGTAAGTATTTCATTTTTCATTTTCTGTCGACGGATTTTTTTATTATTATGATTGAAACAACTTGTAATTCATCATCTTAGTACCATATTTTGAATACATTTTTGTCGGGAGCTAAAGACCATTAAAAGTAATAATTTGAAATAAATAATTTGAAAGCATTTTCTCTCTCTAGATCTCTCTCTGTGAGTGTGAGACCATGGACGGAGGTGTGTCTACAGCAGCCATCGAAGTTCTTGTTCAAAATATGATCAACGTTTTCAAGGAGGAGTACTTTCTACTTCGAGGTCTCCATGAAGATGCCCAACAGCTCCAGACGACTTTGGGAATGATTCAAGCCTACTTGAATGACGCTGAGAAGAAAGCCATCACCGAAGATGCTGTCAAATTCTGGTTGAGGAAGCTTGAAGCTGTGGCTTTCGATGCTGATAATGTTTTGGACGAACTCAACTATCATCTTCTTCACAAAAAAGTGAAGAAAATGAAGACACCCAAAGCCAAGGATAAGCTATTATCATGCTTCTCATCCTTTTGCCACATTTCACGTCGGCGTAGTATGGCTCATACAATCAAACAAATCAATACCACTTTTGAGTCTATGAACAAAAGTGCAACCAATCTTGGCCTTCAAAGCATATTTCTGAATGCAGCTGCTGCTGTTGCTCATACTTCCTCTGAGACTGATTCGTTCACTCTTGATCCAATGTTTATTGGAAGAGATGACGATCTGCCTAAACTAGTTGACATGCTGACCCAGATCCAGGATGATCGGATCTTCAATATCGTTGCTCTTGTCGGAATGGGGGGTATGGGGAAGACTACGTTGACTAGGAAAGTCTTCAATCACGAAAGGATAAAGGCTCGATTCGAATCACATATTTGGGTTCATGTTTCTCAAAATTTTGATCCAGTCAGTCTTTTCAACAAAATCCTTTCAACATTGACTTCACATACTTGTGATGGAGTTGAGATTAGGGAAGTTATCCTGGAAAAGCTTCAAGAAGCTCTCAAGGCTAAAACTTATCTTCTTGTTCTTGATGATGTCTGGAACGAAGATGTTCCGAAATGGGAAGACTTTATAAACTCCATATCGGGAGTTACTTCTACTAAGAGAAATGGCATTATCATCACTACCAGGAGTCAAAAGGTTGCTTCAATTGTTAACCCACTTGAATATGCTTTAAATCGCTTATCTGATGATGATTGCTGGTCCATAATCAAAGCAAAAACTTTTGATGGAAATGGAGAAGTTCCATCAGGATTTGAGACGATTGGAAGAAAGATTGCAGAAAGATGTCGGGGTTTGCCCTTAGCTGCCAATGTAGTTGGGGGTGTGCTTCACCGTAAGTCCAAAGAAGAGTGGCGCTTCATCGGCGAAAATTGGGTTTCAGATGGTGGAGGAGGTGAAAATATCTCAAAAATATTGAAATTGAGCTTTGATCACCTGTCTTCATCGTCACTCAAGAAATGCTTCGCGTACTGTTCGATTTTCCCTAAAGGTCGCAGTATTGTGAAGCAGGAGCTGATTGAACTATGGATGGCCGAAGGGTTTCTTCAACCAAGCCGAAGAGATGATATGGAGTCCGTGGGCAACATGTTTTTTAATGTGCTTCTACAGAACTCTTTGTTGCAGGTTGCAAACAGAGATGATTATGGAAATGTTTGGAGTTGTGTGATGCACGATCTTGTGCATGATATGGCATCTTCTGTTTTATCGAATAATGCAGATGGCATCACCCCAGTTCGATACATGTTTCTTGAAGAAGAATCAAGTCCTATTGCAAAAGAAGTGGCCAAGCATTTGCGCACATTATTCTTAAGAGGTGGAACTTCTGATACCATGTTTTCAAACTTCAAATGTCTGCATAATCTAACTCTTTCTGGTGATAATTATAAAGAGTTGCCCAAATCAATTAGGAAGTTGATACATTTGAGAAATCTGAATATTTCAAACACAAGAATTGGAAACTTGCCGGAGTGGATTGGTGAACTCCATCAGTTGCAAATATTTAGAGCAGATACGTGGCATTTGAAGAAACTGAAACTGCCAAGTACGTTGAAGTACATGATTAACTTAAGGCATCTTTATATCTTCGTTGGTATAGAGTTGCCTGCGGGAATTGGGAGTTTAACTAGTGTCCAAACACTACCGCACTTTACAGTGGGCAAAGAGAAGGGCTTCCAAATTGAAGAGCTCGGAAGTTTGAAGAATCTTAGAGGAGAAATACACATTCGAAATCTTGAAAGGGTGCGTGACAAGGAAGAGGCTCTGAAAGCAAACATATTTCAGAAGCCAAACTTATTTGATTTGCAGTTTGAATGGAATGATGGTAGAGAAGATGAAAGAAATGATGAGAGTGTGTTGGAAGGCCTCCAACCTCATACAAATGCAAATCTGAAGAAGTTGACGATTTATGGATTCCAAGGCAGAAGATTTCCATCATGGAGTGAGAAGATGGCAGTACGGGATGGGCCTCAAAGCTCTTGGATACCACTTGACAAGTTGGCAGAGATAAGACTCTCGAGATGCTCAGAAATCGAGGAAATCCCAACGCTGGAGCACTTGCCGAATCTCAAAACTCTTTATTTGATTGGACTGAAGAAGGTGAAGTTCATAAATTCTTCATTCAATCATTTAACGTCACTCGAAATAAATGAATTAGAGGGATTGGAATGTCTGCCAGATTCGTTATTCTATAACAATCACAATCTCTCAAAGTTATGGATTAGTGAATGCCCTGTGTTGAGGGAATTACCAGATGGGCTGGACACCCTCAATTCTCTGGAGAAGTTGATTATCATGAATTGTCAAAATCTAAAGTCGATTGGGAATCCAAGTGGCGGAGCAGGACAATATCAAGGAATGTTCCGTTCGCTGGATATTACAGGGTGCGGAGAGCTGGTGGAATTGCCACGTCAAATGCTAGAGTTATGGGCCCTGACAATCGAGCGTCTCGATTTGGAGGGATTAAGGAGGCTTAAGAATCTACCAATGCTAATCGACTGCCTCTCTAAGTCAGCTCGTCTCAGATATTTGAGAATCAGAGGTGTTCCTAAATTGATGGCTGCTGGTAGTGTTGAGAGTTGGGACTTGAGCAGCTTGCTATTTTTAAGGATAGATGTGAATGTGGAGTGGTCAAGGGAGACTAGTGTTGCCATTAAAGACACTGTGGATGGAATCTTGCAAGGATGCTGCAACTCACTTGCTGATTTACACTTGAGAGGGGTGGAAAATTGGGAGTGGCTGCCCCAATCAATTCAACATCTCACTGCTCTTTCTTTCTTACAGTTGGAGAATATAGGGGTAGAAGAATTGCCCCAATGGTTTGGGAACCTCTCATCTCTAACAGGGTTATCTCTATATAGTTGCAACAAGTTGAGATGTCTGCCCTCTGTGGATGCATTGAAGCGCCTCACTCAATTAGAATGGTTAGAAATTAAAGATTGTCCAGAACTACGTATTGATTCGGAGTGGCACAACCATCGCCATCTCAAAATCAAGGTTGATGGGCTCTCCGTTTGAATCCTGTAGCAAGTAAGTATCATTTTTCATATTCTGTAAAGGAAAAGAATTTATTGAAGCAATGGATGGCTCTCTCTATTTGCAAAGTTGCAACTCCTCTCATCTCTCATCTCTCATCTCTCATTTCCATATTCTTTGTTTTCCTTTCACACTTCACAACTCTTTCTATGTCGCATTTTGAGTGTTTATCCTTAAGAGTTTTTTGTAATTGATTAATGAGAGAAAGCATTGATGGTGACCATAATACATTAGAAATTACCATAAAATTAAGCAAAAATAAATCTATATTGTATGCTGTTATAGATTAGGAATAGCAAAAGCCAGTTCAAAAACTTAATTACCATAAAACAATAGTTACCAACTCAACATTACACCAACACTCGTCGCCGTGAAATTTAGCAGCCGGTGGATCGAGCATTAGGTATCCGACGCCGGCTTGACTTTCTCCTTGAGGAATTGTAGAATGTGCTCTCGTTTCCAGTTATCAACTCTACATTACACCAACAGAATTCCATGTCAAGCAAATAAACATATGCACGACGCCTTAGCTAGAATTGCGTGAATTCAAGATTCAATCCACGTTATATCTAAATTTTGAAATCGGTTGCATAACAAAATGAAGAGGAACCAACACAAGATCTCTTTGGATATAACCGCGAAAGTAGCTCACCTAATGGTTTCCTTAAGCTGTCCGTCGTCATCCAACATCATCAACTTAGGCGGAGAATTGAAAGCGTATTGAACTTTGACCGAAGGGAATTTATCCTTGTCTTCCTCAATAAAGCCAACTAGCTCGGGATAAAACACCAGTTTCCTCATGCACACCTCCAAAATCGCGCCAGAATATATAACCTGCAAACAAGTTACAATGAGATGATTGATTCTAGAACGAATTTGGATAAAGAAAGAGAATGCATATGAATGTGAATTTGGAGAAGCTAGTGCATCTGTTGAAAAGAATGGCAGTGTTGCCAATCAGCTTCTAACGATACATGTTAGCTTCAGTTTTGGCCAGAATTTTTTACTCGAGCTATTAAGTAAACAACATATACAAGTATAGGCTATGTTTGTAATATTTGAAAATTTGGGCTAAAAAGTCGTTGTGGGGTCAAATTTCAGACTAAATTTTAAGAATAACCCTTCATAATTTTGGAGCAAATTTTCACATCAAAATGTAATACTATAAACATGTCTAGAGCTCGCCAATCACTTAAAGAAACCTATCACCCTTTCGACTAACACATGAACATTCTTGCGACAACTGAATAGACATACCTTGCTTGTGGCATCATCCGAATCCTCGGCACAACACTTCAGACAATCAGACACCAGCTCTGCAGTGATTTGAAAGTGACGAATCGTAAATCATCATCAGAAGTTAGGAACATGGATGAAAAATTTGATACAGATAACATTCTTAAATCGATAATATTCTCAAAGTGCAATTATTCTGTCATGGCCTATAATCACATTGCAAGAGATGTAGATATATCTACAGATACAGAAAAATACTACTTCCTCCGTCCCTGAGACATGTTTATTTCTTTCCATTTTGGTCATCCCACAACAACATTCATTTTCCATTTTTCGACACTACTACACCACAAACCCTTTTATCTTTTACCCTTACTTTATCAACTTATTTCACAATACAACACTATAATAGTGCAGGAATCTTTCTCCACTCACTACCCTTTCTCTACTCATTACACACTCACCTTACAATTTCTTAAAACCCATGCTATCAAAGTCTCTGGAACGGAGGGAGTATGTATTCGAGGCACCCACTGGCTCTTATTAGCCTCTACATGCATTCGATCACATTTGAATAAAAATCCTAAATTTCAAAATTGCTCGTGATTCGACATGCACAAAAAAGGTTCCTTCCGAGAGAGTTACCGTTAATCTGTTACTAAGTAAACACAAGGTTCTACAAAATTCAGTCAATCAGTTTATAATTCCCGAGTTACGCTCAGGCCACAGTGTAGCTGAACCTAAGTTATTTTGTGTGTCCAAAACGAAAGGCACTGGGAAACACATCTATAAGAATATGTTTCAGCCATTTTCAGAAATTCAAACCTCCAAAAGATCTCCTAGTCCCCAAAACCAAACCAATCAACCAAAATTTGTTCACTTTTTACATTAACAAATCCCAGAGATTTAAGAAATAACTTTCAAAAGCCTCATCGTGCATTTAAAGCTCCAACTCTTGGTCTCGTCGCACTAAAAATACCTTTGATACAGAGATAGGTCTAGATCAATTATTTGGTCCAACACATTCTACAACATTTGTATAATTCTAACGGCTATTTGTGCACTCGAACTTCCAAAACTGCTGCCCACAATGAAGATAATGCACCATATTCTACCCCAGCATCTATCTTATCCGTTTTTCTTCTTCATTATTATTTATTCTAATCTACTTCACTTTTTCATCTCGTCCTCTAGCTCACTGGCATCACTCCCCCTCGTCTCTTACCCCAAAGGACCATGTCCTTTCCACCGTTCCAAACTTCCAATTGCCACTTCATTTCTACATATAGCGAAGAATCGTACATCATCTTTGCTTTTTCCAATTTATATCCCTCGAAGAGACCAAGTTCTTCGATAATTTAACATTTCCACCATCATTTAAGTTTGAATTACAGCAACACAAGCATATTAACATGATATTCAAAACAAACAATCCAAAAAAAAAACACAATCTGGCATCCAAATACGTTGTCAAAAATGAAAACTTTCAAAGCATTTCACTCATTCTTAGCTCAAAAATAACTCTTCAAATTGAATTAATAAGCAAACATAAGCTTATTGAAGCATCTCACTAATCCGAATTTCTTGTAAAAGGAGAGACAAAACAATCATTCTACAGAAAAATTAGATCCAGTAAAAGAAATAAAATCTCGAAAAAACCAAACAGCATAAACTAAAATTAGAAATAGAGCTGACCTTGATCTTTGATATATTCAGCAAATGTATGACAATCGGAGCAAAGGGCGAGGCCCGTAAACCCTAGATTCTCGCATTCTTTAGTGCTCAG
>JAYDZE010548921.1:0-13724 GCA_034509125.1 Monilaria moniliformis | reverse complement strand
TAAAAGGAAATGGGTCATCTGAAATGGGACAAACTAAAAAGGAAAGTGGGTCATCTGAAATGGGACGGAGGGAGTATTAAATATAAATTCGATTTTTCAGTTTTTTCGGTTTATAGTATATCCGAACCGAACCGAACCGAATCGAACCGAACCGAACCGAAAAATTGAAAATTGTGAAAAATCAAAACCGAAATCCAAAAAAAACCGATTCAAATTTTAAATTTCAATTTAATTTCGCATATTCAAATTTTGAATCACCTCTACTTGAATTGCTCTGTTCACAAGTCATACACACACACCCATCACTAAGTGTGGGTCCCCTGTTCTTCAATCATTCGATTATAACATTCAAACTAAATGGATCCACACCAAATCCCTACAATACGAAAAACTCATCACGTGCATTGCACTGTATCTCCATGCACCATCACCGCACCGGATAGCCAACACTCTCCATGAACAAACCTTTTCATTTTTTCTAAAGTAAAACAACTTAAATGCACTTAACTTTTTTTCCCATTAAAGTCCAATTCTACAGTTCAGACACAAAGCCCACATTCTATCTTCTTACCCTATCTTCTCCCCTCTGAAACCCTTTTACCCTTTTTTTTCATTTCTCTCTTTCTAAAAAAATTGAAACAGATTACCTCTGCAAAACCCAATGGCTTGAAAAGGGTTTTTTTAAGGTACACTCAATTTTCACACATTTTCTCCTAGGTCTTGGTTTCGGGTTTTATTTTAACTGCAAAAGGTTGCATTTTCTTTTTTGCATTTTGAGTTTTTTCTGTCTGCCCTCTGCATGCGTTCGTGTTTGTGTATCTGTTTCATTTCAGAGTGGGTGCGGGTAAATGGGTTTTAGGGATATTTTATTGCAAATTATTTTATTTTATTCCCCTCTGCTGATGATTGTTTTATGTTTTCGTGAAAGATGTTGGCATTTGTTATTTATTAGGTTAATTGTCCTGACTTTTTCTCGTGAAAATTTCGCATTTTTTGTTTTATTTCCAATTTTTTTTCTGTAAGCCAAATGGGGGCTGGTTTTCGTATTCACCTAGGTTCTTAGGGCAAATGTTTATTTGGAAGGTTTAGTGGCTGTGGTTGGTGTTTAGATGTCGCGCGTCTAAGAATTGGTAAAGAATGAAGACTTCTTCACCATTCTTTAAACGTAAATAAGAAGTTAAAGTTTTTCTATCCTGAGTTGAAGATAAGATTTTAAGTTTTGATGGTAAGGCGTATTTTTGTAAAACAAGAGAGAAAGATAAACAGTTTTTTTTTTTTTTTTGAGGGAAAAGAAATATATTTTTGAAAGGGGGAAAAGAATAGATTTTGTAATTAGTAACGCGATTTACAACTAATTAATACCTAATTCACTACCTCTTTCACGAAATTCAATTATTTCAGCCTCATTTTCAGAGGAAACATTAGTAAATTGAATTTTTTCAGGATATTATTATTGATTTTAGGAAATGTGGCGTTTTTAAGCTTAAAATTTAAATCTTGTAAATCGCCTTATTTATCTATCTATCTAATTTTATAATCTCGACATCAAAGTAATATAATTTGGTCATACATAAACGTGACCGGCTCGGTGATGTCAAACTCAATCACTCTTTCCAGACAATTTATCTCATCCAATCTAAAGATATTTTTCGCCTTAATTTGTCATTTCATATAAAATCTTGAAATGCCTTATTATTAGAGAATCTTCTTAGTTACCTTAAAAAGTTAGTATTTTTCTATGTTGGATTCTTGATAAAGACAGGTATATTGGTGTACTTTTGTTGTTCTAGTGTTGAGCGTTGACTAAATAGATTCTGTTTATGAATAATAGGCAGAATATGGCTAAGGTTGACCCTTATGGCTGCTGGGATGGGGCTATTGGCGGAGATGATGAGTTGGAGAATATGCTCGGTAGCATCTTGGACTTTCCTGATTTTCCGATGGAGGGTTTGGAGGGGGAAGGATTCTCCGGCGATTGGGATGCTAGCAAGTCGCAGTATTTCGGGCCTATTCCGATGGACGTGCTAATGGAGCCGGCAACGGTTGCTCAAACCAAAGTTGAAACAGTGCCTCCAGTTTTCGTGCATAGACCAGTTGCTCTTGTGAGTTGCTTATCATTCAGTTCTCCCTTTAGTTTCAGTAATTGGACTGGCTATGATGTTTTGCTACCAGTGTGAATTGTTTATTTGAAAGTTTCAATTGCCTACACAAGTTTTTGTGTATGCACGTTTTATAATTAATTAGTGATTGGATTTTGCATGGAAACTTAATTAGTTATGCATATGATTATGAGTAAAAAGCGTGAGATATCCATTGTTATAAGAATCTTCTCTTAAGGCCCAAAGTGAGCGCTAAGACCGTCTTCACCTTCTGCCCATTGGACTACCTAATCTCGTAGGGCTCTTGTTTTGGTATGTATGTATCCTAACACTCATTTTGGAAAAAAAGAAAATGAGTCCTTAATGTGGTTTAGAAGTTATCAAAAAAAAAAAAAGTAGCTCCATGTGTTAGTTTTATTGTTCTGTTTTAAATTTTTAGGCTCTATAAGAGTTTATTGCCTCTGCTTATTTGCTGTGTATCTGATATCACAAGTCTATCACCTTGATTTTTCCACTTGGTGGCTTTTTTCTTGTATGCTTATTACATCCTTGTTTTCCCCCAAATGCTGATCAACCCTATAAAGATTGACACTACTCCCGAGGCAAAGCAGCATTCATACTGGTTTGATGATGATGCTGCTGGCTCTTGTACTCGTCGACCGAACAAATCTGTTGAGTTGCAAGAGACGGGCACATTCCAGTCACAAAGCCCAGTATCCGTGCTTGAAAGCAGCAGCTCCTCATTGACTGGGAAGAGCTTGCTTAAGCTTCATACAGCCAAGCGAGCAAGATCCAAACGAGCTAGACCATCAGGCATGAGTCCATGGCTCTTAATATCGCCCTTTTTCTCCACCTCTTCCAGAAAGACTTGCGATGCCAAGAAAACAAAAGAGAGGAGAAAGAAACTGCCTCATCAGCCGGTCACCTCCAAGCAAATGATGGAAGACCCCTCTCAGTCATCTGATTATGCACAGCCAGCAAATGCAGCAGCAGTTCAACTGCGGCCCACCAAAAAATGCACTCACTGTGAAATAATGAAAACCCCACAATGGAGGGAGGGCCCATTGGGGCCAAAGACGCTCTGCAATGCATGCGGTGTCCGTTACCGATCTGGTCGCCTATTCCCGGAGTACCGACCAGCAGCGAGTCCGACGTTCGTGCCAACTCTGCACTCCAACTCCCACAAGAAGGTGATAGAGATGAGAAACAAAGGTAAGAAAATCGAGCAGCCCTCGATGTCTCCACAGCTCAAATTTATCCCAGTGAGTAGCTATCTGTTTGATCCTATTTGCTGAAACAGATTGTGTCTGCTGCTCTGTTTTAGTTAGGTAACCAATTTAGTCGTAGCCTTTGTTTTAGTTGCCCCCCCTTTTCTTTAGTTCTTTCTCCTCCGGTTTTGAGGGTCGTTTTTCTTGCTGACTTGGGTAGAATCTTGTAAAAAATCGAGTCGAGTTGAGTTGAGTCCAGCCTAGGTTAGGATAGTTTTCACTAGATTAGTGTCGTGAGGAAGCTGGTAAGTATGGAGAGTTTCAGTGATGTTACGCTTCAGTGGAGATGATATTATTTGTCTTCTTCGAAAACTTAAGCCAATTTTCCTTCTTAATTTGATTCTTTCACGTTCTTGTTTCCAACCCTCATTTTGCTCTTCATGGGCTGTTGTAGGGGTTATAACTTATAAGATCGTAATTCCTTTTTATAACATGATTTATGAAGAACTAATTCCTACTTTGGTAAAGTTTTGTTAATTATGTATAATAGGGTGGATGCTATTATTTGAGGCTCAAGAAAGGATCTTTCACTTTACATAGCAAACTCAATCATAATCATCATCATCATCATCGAACTTAACCAAAAATAAAGTAATACAATTGTATCGACATGTTAAACTCTATTGCATGTCTCATCAACAATCTATCTCACGCTTCGGAGATTTCATAAGTATATTCACAATTCATGTTATAAAATTCACTTCTATTAGTTACATGTCATATTAGTTAGTACCTTAAATCTCACTACAAACATTTACAATTACAAATTACCAATGTAGCCAAACCTTTATTCTTCTTGGTTTTATCACTTATTTTTTTAATTTACTTTTATTTTTAATAAATTCTAATTTTATTTGTTTATTTAAATTGTGAAATTTGTAAAATAAAAATAAATGATTAAAAATTTAAAAATTACATAATTGAAATAAAAAATTACATAATTACTTATCCACTGATGAAATGTGCCTAAATTTCTTTTATGAGATCGTGTGGGAGTTGGCTTTAAAGTCGTTCTTCGTGAATATAACCGCGTTGACTTTGAAAATCTTGGAATTGAGGCAGTGTTTCATCATCGGTCCAATTAGTTGTGTTTTCTCCTTCATCCTTAATTATCATGTTATGCGGGATAATACATGAATACATGACATCCGCGATGCATGATTCGTACGACATATGCATCGTACCTTTCACGATCGTCCAACGTGATTGGAGTACACTGAAAGTGTGCCACATCCACTCGTCTTGAGCAAATAATGCTCTCTTTGGCTCAGCAGACACGTAACTGATTTCACGAACACCGGCCATTTCAAATAGACGTCATCGGCGATATTGTTGATTCGGCGATTGGTCGTGAATGTGATAGCAGGTGCCCTACCAGCGCATACTTCGTCGAAGATAGATGAGTGGTTGAGGACGTTGATGTCATTGTTGGAGTCGAATACACCAAAGAATGTATGTCAAATATAAATTATGGTCAGCAACTGCTTCGAACATGATTGTCGGGTGTGAGCCTTGTATCTACTAGTGAGAGCGTTTCTCCATGTTACATGACAATTTTTCCATTGTCAGTGGTTACAGCCGATGTTGCCTATTATTCTGGGAAAGTCGCAACGTCTCTCGTGCATATTCATCTATTGTTGGGCGTCATGCACTATCGGCCTTCTCAAATATGTATCACGGAATGCTTCGACGACCCTACGATAAAACCGATTGATGCATTCCCGCCCTATTGTGTCGACGACGTGCAGGTACTCGTCGAATAGTGTCACCGTACGCAAGCTGCCATATCGCCGCTGTGCACTTCAGTAGCGTCGAGAGTCCCTTGCGCCCAAGACCGGCGGAGGGCTGCTAGAAATATTTACCACGTGCCGCCATAGTATCGGCGATGCGCACGAATAACGATCTTGCATACGGAACCACGGAAGAAATTCAGTTGCACTCATCATGGCTCGTTGGAAAAATAATCATCAACGAAGCATCGTTTAGCATTTTCGCGTTCCCGACGACGTGCTATGTAAGTTTTCATTGCCTCTGCAAACTTTCCCAGCAACTCCCATATGAATTTCTCCTACGTGGATGAATTTTCCTTGGATTGATTGTCAATTACGTTTCAGATAAATCTTGATTCGTGAGGATCCATAAGAGAGTTATGTGAAGAAATTGAAAAAATTGGAAGAGAATTGAAAAAAATTTAGAAATTTATTTGAAAGAAATGAGAAATAAGAGAAAAATCGAAAAAAATACAATCAAAGACCGAAAAAATAAAAAAGAATTAAAATTCGGCCAAACGGTTATTTTTTCTAAAAATATAATTTTAATTAATCTCGATCAGCGTTCACGCGCGAGCACTGACCGGCGCGTCTGTGTAACGCGAGCGTACGGCCGAGACCGCAGTTCGGACCGCCTTCACGGTCTGTGGCGCAGTGCGCAGCTTGGCCTCTCCACCCGCAACACCGCCACACCTCCCTCACCTCCGGTCCAACGTATCCGGCAGCTGCACTACGAGTGCCCTAAGCAATGCCGGACTCTCTCAAGCGGGTTAATCAAGAGTTGTTTACTCGTTTGTATACTATATTTTCGTGTCCATAATCTTTAACAATAGTTCACTTCATTTTATAATATTACAAAATACATATTAAATGTTTTCTAGGAAAATGTTGTAAAAGTAGTTTAGTTTGATATACGTCATGGTGAAAACATGTTCAGTTACTGCTGTAGAAACTTAAAACCTTTGATTTCCTGACGATTATAAAAGCCAAGAAAACTTAAATACTCCGCTAGGAACGGTTAATCAAGAGTTGACAACCCTACAGTTGCTCCTAATCTCTCCATCCCCTCCGGTTAGGGGGCTGATATTTCCCATCTTGATCATTGCGTTCGCGAAGTCAGAGAAGAAAACCGCAGAGTTGTTACTGTAGAGCTCCGCGATGGTTTTGGTCGCTGAATCGTCGGAAACAAGCACTTGATCAGACTGCAGAATTCCTCTCCCTTTCAACAGATTCCCGAAGTAATTGTTGTCGAATAGGTCTCTGGATTTGTTGTCGAGCGCCACCGTGTTGTTGCCGTCGCCGTTGACGGGGCACGCCGACCGGAGCTCTGGTATCAGGCTGCTGTCCAGCGTAGCGTCGGGCGCGCCGCTGCCGCTGAAGTTGGACAATCTGCCGCTGAAGAGCGCGCACCTCGATAAGCCGATCGTGTGACCGCCTGAGATTAATTATTTTTTATTGTTATTATTTGGAGATGATGTTAGTGAAATAAAATATGAGATCGGAAAATAAGATCAAATCGTATGACCTGATAGAGCAACGACGTCTGTGATGTTTAGGCCAACTGCGGCGAACTTGGAAATGATTGAATCGAGAGAATCGAAGGGAGAAGGGAGTACAACATTGGCCGTTGTTTGGTTTGCAGATACTGCATCTCTTCTTCCCAATAATACCTTCCATGTTGGACCTCCACTCTACGTGTAAATTTCCATTATAGCTTGTCAAATTTAAATATTTGAGATTAGCACCAAATGAGGTTTAATTTATTGAGAGGGAAGCCACTTCGGAGTCTTGTTTGAGATTTTATATGGGTCAAATTCCAGCAATGTTTAGAAATATACTAAATATATGTCATTGTAAATGAATCTTGACAAGTCTTATTATGATCCGCATCTAAATATATACGATCAAACATCAAGAGAATTATAAATATGTTGCTATGAATCTTGACCCGTCTGATGATCTCCCTCAAATTTTTATGTTTATTGAATGATTGGGAGAGATGGATTTGAAATATTTATCCATGAATTTATAATTATTGCTTCAATGGTTAATGAATTGGATTGTCGTGATCCCTCTTATGTTTATATATTACTAATCTGTTTTTGAGTAATGTGGTAGTGTCACGGACTATTATATACTATCAATTAATCATATATTGTGACAGTTGGTATGACATCACATCATGGTTGATTCATTCATAGATGTTTAGTGGGCGTTTTACTATCAAATTACATATAGTCGGTTTTTGCAGAGATAAAATATATTTGTTTTTACCAAATCAAAACTTCGAATTCATTGCACACTCACTCACCAACACAACCGAGTCTCGTGCAGCTATGGCAAGAATATCTGCACACGAAACGACGCTGCTGCATGCAGTCTCCACTG
Source organism: Monilaria moniliformis (assembly GCA_034509125.1). Lineage (NCBI taxonomy): Eukaryota > Viridiplantae > Streptophyta > Magnoliopsida > Caryophyllales > Aizoaceae > Monilaria > Monilaria moniliformis. The sequence continues at coordinate 6,200 of JAYDZE010548921.1, read as the reverse complement.
CTCTTTTGATTGAGTCGACCACTTCATATCCTCTAGCTGAATTCAAGTTAGGGCGAGCAAACTTCTCTCCCTCACTTCCATCCAACAACACCGATCCATCGCACCCCTAAAAAACTCAAAATAAATTGACATCATCAATATACATGTAATAAAAATATAATAAGTCACTTATGATATTGATGTTTGCGATCGATTGAATCGCTTACTAACATTGACGAAGCAATCATGGAAATGGAGGCGAAGCAAAGAAGCAGCCATTCTCATCTCGTTCTTTATCGCGTTTCTAACCTCTCGTCGCACAATGTTTAGTATGTTGGGGCAATTTTTAGAGTAAAAGTCTGAACTTAGCTGAGACCGCACAACCACACACAACATTAAAAAGGTTACAACCCTAAATTTGTATGACTTGTCCATGATGTTTAACCAGCTTATTGGTTTATTTTTCAAGTGTTGATTAATGGTGTCAATTTATAGGCAAAAGATTCAGTTCCATTAGCGTAGGATGAGGATGACTCCAAAAGTTTACATTTATTATTTGATAAGATGGAAGATTGACAAGACCTTGCATGTTCTTAATGTTCCTTATATTTCACTAATGTGTGGCGGCCGGCGGCAAGTGCTCCAACTTGTTGACTAATAATGAAATCTTTTCTATGTGATGATAACTTAAATTATTATTAGCATCATTGTGGGATTCACTGTTTCTGTCTAAAGAAAACAGGAAACTATACTTCGTGCTTAATATATATAGATGGGACGGATTATTATAGCATGCATTGATAATGGGATGGATTATTCATATAGCAAGCTGAGACAATTCGAATTTTGCACGATTTCTACATTTGATTCCACTTGAGGCCAATCAGTGTGTTCTCCTTATTTTCTATGTTATCTTTTTACAGTTTTACTACCTTTTTTTTAGTTATTACCTTTTGAGAGTGAGCATAGTGAGCAACTGAGCATATTTTAATTGAATCGGTACACTGCATCTCTCTACTCAACTAAGTGTGGCATTTCAACTATAAAAAAAATGAGCTTTAGACATCTCATTATTCTTGGTTGATATCAATTTCTAAATCAAAGTTGACTAGTTTAAAGAAAACAAAAAACAAAAAAATACAGACTACACTTTAATATTTACATAACATAATATTTGATATTATAATTTCATTTTCAAACTTAGACCGAACCCATTTCTCCAATACCCATTAGTTATGCTAACAATTGAAAATTTGCATGAAATTACACTCCATCTGTCCACCATAAATTGTCTTATTTGGACTTGACACGAATTTTAACAAATTATTTCAATGTGTTATGAGTGATAGTTGAAATGGGTCTCATTTAGTTAGTTAATTGTTTGTTAGTTGAGTTAGTTTTTTTATTATCCAAGATTAGAATAAAATTAATTAATTAAAATGAATTAATTTATATTAAATAGCAACTAATTAAATAAACTTAAACAAATATTACGAAAAAATTAAATAGGCCAAATTTCAGTAGAAAATGTAGACTGCATTCCATTCATATTTTAATAAACTAACAAAAATATAGTTACAGATGTGACCAAAAATTTATGGGGAGGAAATTTGAATTTAATCTACAACTAAATTTTTCTATAAAAACATTCAATAGTCGGATCATTTGTCCACAGTAAAAAAAATAGAAAATTTTAGTGAAGCTTGCACTCAGAACATACTCATCATAGAGCAATGAGAATTCAGTAGCCATGGATGATCTGGAATATAGAGACAACTCGAAGCCTCTTTCAAGAACAAGGTGGCTCGGTTTATGCTTCTAAACAGCCACAATGGTAAAGTCAGGCGTAGAGCTCAAAAAGAGACAGTGGAGGCATTTGGAGTCACTCGAAAGACCATCTACAGAATTTAGAAATTGGCTAAAGAGCAGATGGCCAATGAAGAACCTATCATCATGTCATCAAAAGTTAGACTTCCAGTACAAAGATAAATTACAAGATTATGTAGATAAGGCAAAATCATTTTCTATGCTTGAAAGATCTTCCATTAGGAAGATGGTAGTGAAGCTTGAAGTTAGCAAAAGCTTGGTGGGTAAATGGATAAGAAAAAAGCAGATTGAGCCCATACCAACGCAATAAAGCCAACACTTACCCAAGTCAACAAGCTTGCTAGGCTGGGATGGGGTTTAAGTCAGCTTGGACAAAAATTAATGTAAGGAAAAGTAAAATATGAAAGCATGCACAATGTGGAAAACATTGATGAGAAATAATTATATATGACTAAGTGTCCAGACATCTATTATCTTCTCCCTGATGAAGAAGAGTCATACAGATCATGCAAATCCAAAAAATTCATCACTAAAGTGATGTTTATGAATGTTGTGAGCAGACCACGCATTGCAACAGATGGAAAAGTAGGCATATTTACTTCACAACAGTAGAGCCAGAAATAGGAGTTCAAAGAACATAAGGGATCAATGGAGACTAAACCAATTCAAGCAATCACAAAGGCAGTCATTAAAGAATGCATCATCCAACAGGTAATTGTTCTCTTATTTCACATAGCTATCAGGCTGCAAATAAGAGTCATCACTTAGTTATTTTAATGGCTTTCAATAAATTATACCAGTTATTAAAGCCAAATGGCCTCCTACAGCAAACAAACACATAATCATTCAACAAGGTAATGCTAGACCTCATATCAACCACAATGATACAAATTTCATAGAAGCTGCCAACACAAAGGGATTCACAATCCAACTTGTATGTCGACCAACCACTTCTCTAGACACAAATGTGTTGGATCTTGGTTTTTTCAGATTCATTCAATCACTACAAGATGATAACTTGGCAGTCAATGTAGTTGACTTGGTTAAGAATGTGTGTAGCTCATTCAATAAACTTTCACCATAGACTTTAAACAATGTATTCATCACATTATAAGGCTGTCTCACACAAATCATGACAGTTAGAGGAGGGAACAACTACAATTCCACATATGAACAAAGAAGACTGATAAGGAATGAGTTATTTCCAATTTCACTATAAGTTGAAGATAGACTAATAAGATAATGCTTGGAGTGTCTAAAGTAGCTAGAAAATGATGATGGTTCAGCCTTTACATTGCCCAAATTCTCCAGAGTTTTGATAACTAAGAAAAAGGTCTACAAGTGTGTTTACAGTACTCGTGTAAACACACATTTTGTAAATTATTTTGTAAATCAGTGACAAGGAAGTAATGAAAACCTCCAAACCATAAAGGGCTGACTTCAATTTCCCTAAGAATTAAAAACATCATAGGATAGAACATCCTTTTAAACAAATCATTCATATAAATCATTATCGGGCAGTACATCATAGAGTGTTAAGCAATGAAAACCTTCAAACCATATAGGGGTGGCTTTAAGAATGTCCCCCAGGTTATACATCATCATAGAGTATTAACACAGAGAGGTTGTCGATGCCAAAAGAAAGACATGCATCACCAAATGTGACAAGATCTAATGCAATATCAATTTGCAAACATACATTTGACATGCTAAAACACAAATAACCACAAGAATTAGTGCAGTATCAGTTCACAAATAAACAACCGACGGCCAAAACACCAATAATGACAAGATTCGGTGCAGTATCAGTTCACAAACATAAAAGCAACAACCAAAAAACCACAAACCCACATAAATAACTCCAAGAGTGTAGTATCAATTCACAAACATATAACCGACAGCCAAAAAAACAATAAGCCTCATAAATAACTCCAAGATCTAGTGTAGTATCGGTTCACAAACATACAATCGACAGCCAAAAAACCACAAACCCTCATAAATAACTCTAAGATTTAGTGTAGTATCAGTTCACAAACATACAACCAACAACCAAAAAAACCATTAACCCTCATAAAGAACTCTCGTAGGGTCTCACTTGCCAAAATCATCGTTAGATGAGCTTCAACGCGTTAGGGCATCAAATACTCAGGGTCTGAAGGTACCATCTATCAAAATCAACAACTCCCCATTCGGAGATGGAGTTTCTAGGACCATCGTCTCTGAAAATGGTCGAATTGGTCGTTTTAGATGAGAGTATCGATTCGAAGGTGGAATCGAACTCATCTCCAATAAGAAGAGAGAACAAAAATGGTCGAGTCCTCCCATGAATATGTCGGAGTAGGTGAAAAATGGATTGCAATAGGCGTATCACCCATTTCAGATGGTGTGTCTAGGGTTTTCATTGGCGTCTCTTCCAATTTCATGATCGAATCGAAAATAAGGCGAAGAGAGAGGATCTAGAATGATCCGAAAATGGGTGGGGGTATTAGGTTTATGGGGTATTAAGTTTATAGGGCTTTTTTTAAAAAAAATTGTTGATAATGGCATTTAGTAAATTTCTGGAATGGCATTTAAGTAAAATTTAGAATCTTTAAGGGTTATTTCACTTACCCAAAATAGAAAAAGAAATGGGATATTTTATTGTAGATGTCTATTTTTAGTGAAATAGGACATTTTATGGTGGGTGGAGGGAGTACTAAACAAAGTCATTTGTAATTGATGTAGAGATTATAATGCCAACGGGAGGGGGTGGCACATTCCGGCGGGACGAGTTAGCGGAGAGACGCATTGCAGGTGGTGGGATGGGACGGACGGGACGCAAGAGAGGGAAAATGGCGAGTCAGCTCGCCACTCGCCTTCCATTTCACCTCTAATCACAGCTCGCAGTATTGCCCACTCGCTGGACGTGCGAGTGAGCAACATTTGTGCCAGATGTTTATATTATTTTTTCATTTTTCTAGTTTATATATTTAATATTATATATATATATATATATACACGTATATTAATGTGTTGGTTTACTTATAAAACCAAAGCCTAACCTAATAGAAATTGATGTTTTGGATACAGAAGATTATGGGTTTGAAACCTAACACTACCTTCTTTTTATTTTCGCTTTTTTGTTTTTGTTTTGGTTTTGGTTTTTTCGTTTATTTTCGCTTTTTCCATTTTTTCCGTTTTTCTCTTTTGGCTTTTTCTTTTTTTAAATGTTGTATTTAAAGTTTTATTAACATATGAATTTAAATGTGATATAAATTTAAAAATATAATGAAGTTAATTAAATTTAAAATTTTAATTAAGTTTAATTAGCATACAAATCTAATTGAGTTTAAAATTTTAATTTACATATGAATTTAATTAAGATAAATAGATATACGCAATTGCAAATTATATATAATTTTAGAATTTTAATTATGTAATTTTTTATTTTAATTAAATTAAATATTCAATTTAATTAAAATATATAATAAATATAAAAAAATAAGAAATAATAAATGAGACCATAAAGAGTAGAAGGAAATTGATGAATACAAGATAGAGTCGTAGGCATTAACTCTTAAATAATGAGAGGTGAGATAAAAAGTGATGTATACCGCAATTAAGAAATGATTAAGAGATGTAAATTGTGGATGCACAAAATTCTACTTCATTACTTTACCTGAGTATTGAATCCAATGTCGACTCCCAAATTGCCAACTCGCTATCTTCCTACACCGAAAAAAAAGATTCCGGTCTAAATTTGGAAAAGATATCAATTTGCTGGGTAACATTATTTTTATATCAAGAAGTATGATTTATTTATGAAAAACATTTGCCTTTGGTCTGAAAATAATATTAAATGTATATCTTAATTTGATAATTATTCGCAGTAGTATCATAGAATCCCTCAACTAAACACAACCACACTAATATATGAATATAATAATATACAATATGCAGGAGATATATATTTGTTACAACCAGTTTCCTGGTCGAGATTTGCAAGGCTGAAAGTTGAACACATTCACAGCAAAAATTCACGAGATTATCGATTTAAATTTAATACATTCCGGAAATTCAAATGAAATGTCCACTGTTAGCATTTAACATCATTTGATTCTTAGAAGAGACCCTTCAAAACCCTATTCATCAAAAATAACGACTAAGCACAACATCTATGTTAAACCACATGGCAAATGGTATACATTACTTGTCCAATCATAATAGCATCGGATGACACTCATGATCAAACTCAAGAAACGGCAAAAAACATTCAAGCCTCACCTGGTAACAATCCATAGAGAATTCAAAATATGATTCTAGTTTCTTCTCTACACCTAGGGGTGATAATCGGTTTCCGGTAATCCGGGAAAACCGGTACCGAACCGGTACCGGACCGGGAACCGGTTTCCCGA
>JAYDZE010548910.1:0-13726 GCA_034509125.1 Monilaria moniliformis | reverse complement strand
CTTGGGCGACGAAAAGCCCGCACCTTTTGATAAGTCAAAGCAATGCATAATCAATAACGTATGCTCAATGTTATATATAAAGATTAAGAAATAAATATCATTGAGATCTTGTCTTTCAGTAATTAGAAAGAAGGACTTATCTCTCGTGATACCTTTCAGTGTTATACCACACCAGTGTCATTTGTTTACCAAGGTTAGTAAACGTTTTGGACTGACACTGCAACCTTTCATGATAGATGGTCAAAGTTTATCTTGGTTGTGAAACTTGTTTTTCTTTTGCAAGGAAACCTACTGAGCAACCTTCAGTGATAACCTGACCACCACTCAGTCTACAATGCAAAAGTCTTAGACCATTTGCTTAATCATAAAGATTTATATATAACAAATTATATGAAAAGCAAAACAATGTGACAAAATAATTATCTTCTCATAAATTTGGGAAATAAGGTTTTACAAATACAAAGCAGCTCAAAAACATGCTTTTCAGTATACACCCTAACAATGTGCCACCTCCCTAATGAACTTGAGCATAGGGACATTGGGCAGTGACACAAATGAATATGGAATGAGCTAAGTGTAAGAAGGAAATGAAATTTCAGCTTCAAGAACATGAAGAAATTCAGTTCGAGTCCTACGATGCAGCCATGTGGTATAAAGAGAAGACCAAGTTATGGCATGATCAAAACATCCAGGGTAAGAAATTCCATGTGGGCCAAAAGGTTCTTCTCTACAAATCAAGGCTCAAACTTATGATGGGCAAGCTCAAATCAAAGTGGATTGGACCATTCATCATCCGTGAGATTAATCCCAACGGAACCGTGGAAATTCAGGGAGTGAATCCTTTCTCAACTCCTTTTACGGTTAATGGTCATAGGCTTAAAATCTTCATGGATGCATCTGAAGTGTATATAGTGGAGAACTTCCATTGTATACACCTCAAGGCATAAATTAACCATCTAGAGATTCACTGACACCTTCAACAAGATTATCCAGATCTACCCAACATTCTCTCCAGAAGCTGCCCAGCCCAATGGCCCTACTGTTCGAGAAAATGTCCCTGAAACTTCCAAGCTATTTCCCAATGCAGTAGCGCACCCGGTGACCCCTATTCCCTTTTGTCTTTTTAGTGTTGTTCTTTTGTTTTGTTGTGTTTAAGTCTTGTATGTCCTTTTTTTCCTTACATTTTATCGAACTTGTTTGAAGGCAAGCAAAGTTTAAGTGTGAGGAGGTTCGTATTTGTTTTGTGTGTTTTTTGTCTTGTGTTGTTTAATGCCAAGCTATTAACAAGTAGTTGCCATTTATATTCTCTTTTACTTTGAATTTAGTAATGTATGTAGTTATTTAATGAACCTTCCCCTGAATTGATTTTTGGTTTTTGTTGCATGAATGAGTATGATGGATTGTTAGTCAAAATAAAACGCTTACCCACTAAATTCTGAATTTGTGCCTAAAGTAGAACACTTTCTACTATATTCTTTCTGAGTGTTCCTTGTGCTTGCATGAATTGTGGTATGAAATATCCACGAGTAATGAATGATAGAGGGTAATAGGACAGCCATTTGTGTCTAAGTTTTTTTCAAAATCCTATCAATTTCTATGTACTTAGTAACTCACCTTGAAGCTTATGACCCATTCTTTGTGAAGTCAGAAATTCTAAGCTTAAGCTGCATTGTTGAACTTACTCTTTGCCCTTTTTATGCATATTTGAACTTGTTCAAACCAAGCATGCTCAATTTGAATAATGAAGTAGAGGCATTGTATATGATCATGAGAAAAAGAAAAAAAAAGTGAAGATTAAAAGAAAGGAATGTGAATATGCAAGAAAAGAAAGAAAAAAAGAAGAGAAAAAAAAAAGAGAAGATGCAAATAAAGAAAGAACAAACTGGTGTATGTTCTTAAGATTTAAGTTAGAGTCTATTCATTAAAATTGCCTGAATTATAGTAGCATGTTTGGTCGTGACAAGTGTTGTTCTTAATTTGCAAATGCATAACTTGATTTTGTTGGTCAAGCTTAGGACCCCTTATGAATCTAACCAACACAATTGAATAGTCATAAGCCACATTGTGTCTAAATCAAAACACCATCTTGAGTTGTAAGTGACCATTTAATACAACATTGATTGCATAATTTCTTTATGAGAGAATGTGTCTGCATAAATGAGAAAGATTGAAAGAATCTTGTGCATTTGATTCAAACTTTGACTATCTTGACAAATGGATAATTTTAACCAAATTTTGAGAAGGAAAAGGGTGATTTGAATGATTGCATATATACGTTGAGCTTGTTGTTCTTTGGAGAAAACTTTGAGTTGACTTTTGTTACAATTGTTTGGCACTGTGTTTAGTTGTGTTTTTGTCTGTTGTATTTGTTTTTCTTTTATCTAGTATCTTGAGTCTGTGAGTAAAAGGAATCCCTAGCAAAAATTGGTTTAAGAAGTTTAGCTCTATCACATACTTGAGGGCAAGCATGATTCAAGTGTGAGGAGGTTTGGTAGTACTTAATTTTTAATAGGAATTAGGGGTTAAAATCGAGCTTTCAATAGACAAATCTACACTTAATTGGTGATTATGTGCATGGAATTGAAAGAAGAAGGATTTAGAGTGCAATGGCAATGGAAGGATGGAGAATTCATACAAATGAAGGAAAAAGGAGCAGAAAATCAAATTCTGCATACAAACTGGGCAGATGGACTCAAACTGGCGGCCTAAATATCGGTAATCGACCGTGCTATTAGATAAAGTCGTCCTTCTCCAACATTTTTGAGGTGGCACTTCCAGCTGCGATTAGGGGCATAAATGTCCATCCAGAAGAAAGAAAAAGCAACAAAAATCTAGTTGGAAGAGGATCCTAGCCACACTATAAAAGGAAGGGAAGAAGAGAGAGAATGAGCTAGCAACACTCCACCACTCACTTTCACACTTCTCACCTTCTCACCTGCACTCACTCACCTTGGGAGAAGGAGACATCCAAAAAGACCTGGGGAAGAGCAACTCCTCTACCATGATGGGATAGGGCAGAGGTAGAAGAGCTATTGCACTTTTTTTCTTAAGCTTGAATTAGAACAAAGCATTGTTATATTGCTTCATTTCTCTTAAACTCTCTTTAGCTATTTATTGCCTGACTTCTTGGAGTTCTACATTTAGTTGAAGCTTGTTGTGGATCTGCTTTAGTATTTTGATTCCTTGTAAGAAGAGTTGTCATTCTAATTTTGATTCTTAATTGATTCTAGTTTAAAATTTGTCAAGCTTTGTTTATCTTAGTTTCTTACTATAGTTTCAAGGTTTATTTATTTCTCTTTTCAGTTCAAACTTGTTAATTTTTGTGATCCAGTTTTTTTTTGCTCGTTTTGAACTTCATTTAATCCCTGTTTTGAGAATGTTTGCCCCTATTTTCATGTTGAATGCAGTCTTAGTTTTTGGTTGGAAATTTTCGTAGGTTTTCTTATATATTTTGCAGTTAATTTGCTGTGAACACTACCTGCATTCATGTCTGGTGCCCAGTTTCTGGATCTTGTTTGCTATCATTTCCTAGTTTAGGGCCTGAAAATTTCCTTTATGTTCAGTTTTTTAAAGTTTAGTTTGTTTGTTACGTTAAGTAGAAAGTTGATTAGTATCTTTTCTTTGTCCTAGCATGTTTGTTGAGTCTTGTTTTAGTTCACCCTTTTTAGTTGTCAGTTTGTAATGGTCAATTACTGCATTTCATTAGTTTTCCCAATACCAAGCATGGATTTTAAAAATTCAAGTTTCTTTCTCGCATTTTCCTACTTAGAGGTAGCAGTAGTTACGCTTCTAATATGTTTAAGATGCCCAGTTTGTTTTCCAAGTTTCAAGTTGCCCAGTTTGTTTATGAAGTTCTAGCTTGTTGATTTGTTCAGTTTAGATTGGTGTTATGAATTGTTTCCCACACTTAATAGTTAGTTTATTTTCTATTTTATTCCTTCACAATGGCTTTAGGCGTAGCGGCATCGCCAAATCTTTTTTAGGTGTAGTAAGCATATAACAAAATCTCTCATTCCTCCTGGGTTCGATACTCCTTACGTACCCTATACTAAATCTATGGTATAGTTGTTAGTGGGAAACAATATAAATTTTATTGATAGGCTAAGTTTGTTCTCTTTTCCAACGATGACACGAATTTAGCTAAACCTATTAGGGCTTTCGTTCCAATGCCGGTGGTTTCTCCACTGATGTTCTCTCTTCAGAATTCAGTTTAGGTAGTTCCATGGTTTCCTCCATCCTTGAAGCCTCTTTTGTTGCTCATAGTCTGCCTCAATCTCCTCATCGTTAAGCTCTCATGCATTCAACAACCTATTCGTTCCCATAGCTTGGAACTGGGCTAACTCTGTTTAAATATCCTTCAATATTTTCTTACAAAAACTCAGCCTCAAGATAGTTTTGGGCTATGGGGTCAATCACATCAATAGACCGGACATTTTCTGTGTCAAAGGCTTTCGCATTATCCATACATAATGTGTACTTTTCACCATTGTAATTTAGGCACATTTTATTGTAATAAACATTGATAATGGTTTTTGCGGTCCTTATAATGGGTCTGGCTATCAGCACTCAACCATGGTCTTTGGGGAACCTATCACTCATTTTAATCACATAAAAATCAGCAGGACTGATAAACTCGTTATAGTACATATGTGTGGGTATTGTTTATAGCAAGATTTGTCAAGTTTGTATCTTTCTTCATTGGTTTTACAAACAATTACCCGTCATTTGTTTGGATTAACGAGCTTGTCAAGATTGTGCAGCTAAAAACACTAAAAACAAGAGAGAAGAGAGAAAACAACCCTAGGAGGAAGGAATTCAAGGAAGAACACCAACCATCCAAGAGACGAGTGCAGCAATCGATTTGATAGCCATGAACACCACAGTTTCATGTTTATATTCTGTATATTTTAGGGTGCTAGGCTAAGTTTCTCAAGTTATTCTTAGTATGGAGTAGAATGATCATAGACTTAATTTGATTTGGATCTGTCGTCTTACATTTGAGTTTATGGTTTGATTTCATTTTATTGGATTAATTTTGCATAGACTATCTCTTGATGCATCATTGAGTAGTTTAATTTTGCCCATTTTCTAATGTCTCTTTAACTTGGGAAATAAGAACTCTTGAATAAATCAAAAATCTTAGAACTAGTGTTTGTTCAGATGCATGTTTGAAGGTGGATATATATGTGTTGATTTTACTTAATAATTAATATAGGTTATCTGTGCTTCCACGAGAATTTAGGTTAATGAATAGGAGTTATGAGATGTGTTCAACTTATTGCAACCCTGTAAGTCTTTTGACATGTTCAATGTTAATCGAGTGAAAAATAAAAACACAATCCTCAATACCATAAAATTGAACTATGAAGTTGATTCAAGTTGATTTTGATTGTTGATCATCCGAAACATATTAGGAATATCCTTCTCCATCTTATTAAGCAATAGTTTTAATTCCCATTTCTATTTTAGTTAGTTATTCATCAAAATTCTTTACTTTTACTTTTGGTTAAGCAATCAATTAATCTCCCTATGGGTTCAACCCCCAAATACTACCTTTGATATTGTTGTTCTCTTGCAGTTAGGAGTAATTTTAGGGTAATTTGAATACTTGTGTGTGGTTAATTGGAACCTAAACTTATACTCTAAATTACGCATCAATGACCTATCAGCTAGTTGGATTACAACTCCCATTTCTGCTAACTGAACTCCAGAAGAAATTGTAAACGCATAGTGACATCACATTGATAGAAGCCCCAAGGTCACACATAACATGTTTAATGTGAACATCTCCTATGATTATTGGCAATGTAAACGTACCTGGGACTTTGCATTTAGATAGTAGTTTCTGTTGAATGACTGCATACACATTTTCCCCAATAACTATCATGTCTTCTCTCTTCAATTTTCCAGCAATGAAGTCCTTCAAAAATTTGCAAAAGGGAGGCAGCTTCAATGTTTGGAGCAACGATAGGTTTTTCTCGAGTTTTCTGAATATGCCCAAGAAGTTCACTGGTGCTTCCTGATGGAGAAGCACCCGAGCTGCCTAAGGATAACAAGATGGATCCTTTGATTATTCAAAATGAGCCAATTACAAGAGCTAGAGCTAAGAAAACAAAGTAGTCCATAATGCTTTTAATTGCTGAAATAAAAACTCAAGCCCACGACCAATCTATATTGTGCCAAATGGTAAATATTATTGAAATTGATGAACTGACTTATAATAAAAGTGTGGGCTCTTTACTTATCACATTTTGGAGGCCCAAATTGAAGAAGAAAGGTTGCATTTTCGTTCAAAACGAGCAACCTAAAATTAAAAGTCATTACATTTTTGTGTTTAATGGGTGAATTTTGAATTCCTAGAGCCACATCAATTGTTTAGGAGTTACGTTTTAGGTATTATGGGTCAATTTAAGTGTCTTAAATAGTGTTGAATGTCAGAGGCTCTCTAGAGTCCTTTCCAGCCTATAAATAGACTTGTAATCGTATATTTTGGGGCACATATTGATTATAAACGAAATTTGACATTTGCCTTGTGAGTTGAATTCTCTTTGTTGAGTTTTTTCACTTGTTTTAGAACTTATCAAGACACTTGAGCAATGTCTTGTGGCGTTCAACCACACCGAGGTTCTTGGCTGATTATATAGCCAACGAGTCGAAGTTTTTTGTGCTCTTATGGTGATCAAACTGGATTCTCGATATAGGGAGACCGCTACCTAACTCATATACGTGAGGTTCTTGGATCAATATATCCAACATGTCATTCGTCCTATCAAATCTGTATTTTTTGGTATCAGAACAATCTGGTATTGATCAAAACTCTATCTTTTTATTTCCTATATTTACTTTCTAATTCCTACAAAAATAATAAAAATAAAATATAATTCTCTATATATTTCTCTCATTGTTTGTTCTTTATTCGGAGCAATAAAAAGATAAAAAAACTGTCCAGCAACTTCATCTTGTCTTATATTCGTCAACTTCATAAGCTTTGTTGTTCCTTAATAAAAAGGAAAAAACAAAAAAACACATATTAGATTCGAGGACGAATCTTCTTGAAAAAGAAGGGAATGAGTCGAACGACGGAGACGCATACAAGCTGCCTAAGGACAACAAGATGAATCATTTGATAATTCAAGGTGGGCCAATTACAAGAGCTACAACCAAGAGAATGAATGAGTCCATGATACATTTTACTTGCTCAAATAAAAGCTCAAGCTCAAGGTCAATCTATATTGTGCCAAACGGTGAATGTTATTCAAGTGGATGGACTAAATAATACTTGAAAAATGAGTTCACAACAGATCTAGTTTTCGAGGCCCGACTTGAAGAAACACAAGCTCATTTTCCTCCAAAAGAGAGCAGCCAAAACAAAGAGTCATTTTAGATTACATTTTTTTATTTAATTAGTGACTTTTGAAGTCCAAGTGTCATACCATTTGTTTAAAAGTTACATTTTACATATTATGTTCCTATCTAAGTGTCATAAGTGTTATTAAGTGTATGGGGCTCTTATGAGTTCTTTCTATCCTATCGTCCAACCTAAGATTATTCTCTAATTCCTCCATCTTCTTCCTTGGCCTTGTCTCTACTTGGAAAACCCAAACCGCCCCGTCTTCATTCTCAGACTCAGATTCTTCGGAAAGAGTAGTTCGTAATCATGTGTTCCCGTGGAAACCTTGGGATGTCATTTTTGCTTCTTTAATCACTGAGTAGTATCTCGTTGTCTTGGTCAAATAATAACCTGGGCTTTGAGGATCATCTCATAACCTAACGAAAAAGAAAGAAAGAAAAAGAAAATATGAATAGCAAAGTATTTACAAGGAACACAAATAACTTATCATACTAACGTCACTCCTCGGCAACGCCCCCATTTGGAGGGAACGAAGACGTGCTATCATTGGAGGAACACATTGCCCTCGTCAAAGATTCTTTATTTCCTACCTACCAAGATACTATTGGGTTAGTATATGGCAAGGAAGATATTGATCGCACAGAGAATGTGTAGTTTGGGTAAGCCAAATGTATTCCCAAAATGTTTAGCAAAGCACCACATCTTAAGTTAAAGGAGATAATAACGAAAGTTGAGACAACGGGTACAAAATGAACAGCTAAAGGCTACTGAGCTGCTTATTGCTAAATGAAAACCTTAATGCGTAAACTAGTAACTCTCTACTAATTCCTATTCTAAGAAACTTTATGCACACTTCTACCTTTTAATCAGAACTAGTTAGGTCAATTAAAGTAATCAGGATATGGGTTGCCTAACTAACGTGTCAACAGATATTACTGTGTTTAGCTGACTAACAATGACTGCCCTAAAATGTAAAATTTCCATTTTCGGTAACTTCTGTCTGTCTAATTTGATCTTACTCAGTTCCAATTTCACATTCTGACTTCCAGCCGTCTGACTCTACCTATTCTGAAAAGCAAAGATATTGTCCCCCTCGTCTTCCCCGACTTACCCTCAATTGCCCAGGTATTCGGAAAAAGAAAACCCAAATTACTTTCTGGTAAGCTGAACATTCACAAATAGCCCCGACCTAAAATTTCTTCTATCATACTTCTAACTCTCTTTTCATAGATCTAAATATTAACGCGAAATCATTCCCAAGTACGTGGACCACTGCCATTCCTAAACTACTACCATTCTACTTGACTTAAATTGAAAGAAACGCAGACTGAAACAAGCTAACAACTGGAAATCTACAATCTCTCTTCTTCTTCCAAACATCAAAATCAAACATGCATCAAATATAATTTAAAGTGTCAACTATTAACAAGCTAAAACAAGATGTTCCACTTCCAAGCAGGTAATGCTAAACATCACTAGAAACTAGGAACCGAAAGTTGAGTAAAAATAGGAAAATAAGATTGTTTCTTCAGCCAACGGGCACCTTAAATAATTGAAAAGTAAGCACTAACTACGATTGTTTTTTAACTTCCCCCTTATGATGGCAAACAACATACTGAAACGAGCTAACAAGTGGAAATCTACAATCTATCTGCTTCTTCCGAACATCAAAATCAAACATGCAGCAAATATAATTTAAAGGGTCAACTATTAACAAGCTAAAACAAGATGTTCCACTTCCAAGCAGGTAAGGCTAAACATCACTAGAACTAGGAACCAAAAGTTGAATAAAAATAGGAAAATAAGATTGTTTCTTCGGCCAACGGCCACCTTCAACAATTGAAAAGTAAACACTAACTACGATTGTTTTTTAACTTCCCCCCTATGATGGCAAAAAACATACAAGGAAAAGAAAAATGAGGAAGATTAGTGCAATATCCTGAGTCGGCGGTGTGGAAATCTCGCCTCCCATTAGCTGAGAGAGAGCGTCCCACTGAAACTCCTTCGGGTTGGCTACTTCTTTTCGGGGTATGTGTCATCCCTTTTTCCGTGTTCCTGCTCTCAGCTTTATATGGTGGCTCCTTAGGGACGGTGCAAGGCGCGATCCTCTACTTCGCACTCCCTATGGACCTCTCCTTTCGCCCTTCGAGGCTTTTTACTCCTTATGTGTGTGTTTCGTAAACCTTTTACTCACCACTTCTTTTGCATTTCCTACATTTCTTCCAAGCAACCAATGGTTTCAATCTCCAGAATCATGCGTCCAACTTTGCTCTCATTTCATCCAACTTCTTGCACCATTAGCACCTCAAAGTGCAGCGTTTTGCTAATTTAAGCACAAATAAAACTGAAAAGTATGGTAGTAATCTGGCGTGGTCAATATGCATATAGCTAGCACATAGCTAGTCTAATTTATGCATTACTTTCTCTAATATTAGATACATTATTCTTGTGATACAATCTCGTTTTAATTGTCAGATAATTAGTGTTTCGATATGCATATATCTTTATATTTATATGCACTAGCAGAGAGAGAGTGCATTGCACGCAATTCTTAAAATCCACACTAATCAATTATTAAACTTCAATATTACTGTATCCGTTTTAGAAAGTATTGCACACTTTGCCATTTTGGGGTCTCATATAAAATAGTGCACACTTCTTAATTATTCTGTTCTGAACACATTTCTCTATACTTCACCAATATTTCACATATCTATTTACAAAAAACCAAATATGGCCCACCATTATTTACATTTTGTTGGGTTAAAATGACACCATACCTTTAATGGGCCAAAAACACAACAAAAAGAGCCCAAGTCTACCTGATAGGGTCGCTATTGTCTGACCTGGCGAGCCAAAAGAAACCTAAAGAGACCAGACTCCCCAAAAAGGGACTAGACTCGCAAAGTAAGGGATCTTCACGACTCTCGGGATGCTATGTACCGCCGGAAACCTGAAAGGAAACGCCCAAGAGTCATCAAGCAAAGAAAGACTCTTGTTGCCCTAAAGGATCTATATTCTAGGTACGAAGTGGTCCACCACTGTAGCTGCAGGGATCGCACATTAGAATAATTGCTCGAATACGGCTGACAAGGGTGTGTGTACCATTTGCTGACAATGGTGACATGAGAGTCACCCTAAGACCATCTTCAATCGTCCCCTAAAACCCATTTTGCAGTCACGAATTTCCTCCAATGGTTCGCCAAAACCAAACGCAAAAATGCAAATATTTGGTTTTTTGAATGGTGCAAACGCATATTTGCATTTGTACTGTTCGCAAGCTCAAAAACTTAGGGATATTGCATTCAAGGCCAAATCTTTATTTTAATTCGAAAATGGGAAAGATAAGAGAAGAATGAGAAGTACAATAACTTATCTCTGCAAACTGGTGTGAGGAAGAAAACTAACGTGAGGAAGAATAAGAATAGATGAAGAAGAAGCGGCGCCTATTAGTTAATTAGGTTAATGTCTTTATTTATTTATTGAGTGTATGGGCTGGGCTTATTTATTTATTAAGTAATGGGCTGCTAGTTGGGTTTAATTTAATTGCTATAAATATTTATGTAAATTTTTGACTAATTGAGTTTTAATTAATTAGGCTTATTAATTGTTTTGGCTTTAATTAAACCAAAGCCCAAATTTACGTAACACAAAATTAATGAAACTTTAATTATTAATGAAACTTATTAAAATAATAATTAGAATAATGTATTTAATTAATTATTCACATTAATTTTTTTTACATATATACTATGAAATTTAACAAAAGATTAATTAAAACAATATTAATAATTAAAAAAAGTACATAACACACCATAAAATTTTAAAATACATTTCAAATAAACTTAATAATTAAAAAGATACATAAACATACCATAAAATCCTAAAAATAAAAAAACACATTTCAAATACATAAAATTAAAACAAAAGCCAAATAACGAAATAATAATAACTAAATAAAAACCTAATCTAATAATCCGGTAAATCAGAATCAAATCCTCCAATATTATTGAAGTATGAAGGATATGTTCTAGGTGCATAATCATTAGGCTAATCTTGTTGTTGAGCTCTTTTTTGTAAAATACGTAGTTGTTCAGTTTCAGTAAACGCACGAATTTGTGGATTGGGTATGGAGCTCAAGTCGGTATATAATATCTTATTTTCTTCCCTTACTTGTCTTTGTTCATAGAACGCCTTTTGATTTGCCAAAAGTTGATTCATTTGTGCGTTTGTTATTTTCATGTCCTCTCCATGTTTCTCATTTTGTTCTTTTATAGCAGCAATTATAGATGCCGTATCATCGGACTGCTTTTTCTTTACCTTTGCTTTTTTTTTTTACTCCGATGGGCCTTGATGATAAAGGACTACCAATGACATGTTCGTCATCATCATCACAACTCATAGTAAATGAGGACAAACTTGGTGAGCCTTGCGGAGTATGAGCCAAAGTTTCTGGATCGGAAGGCTGAAGTCCACGTGATGGTTGTCTAGAGCTCCTTGCACAATCTTGAAAATTTTCAAAATTTTTAATCATGTTCCAAACATGATCAAATTTCTAACCTGATTTGTAATTTGGATCTTTTTTTAGTGTCTTTTAAGCTTCTATCATCTGCAAGTAGTAATAATGAATTAATCACATGTAAAAAGAGAAAATTTACATTAAAATATGATCAATACTCACTATGTATGCATTTGAAGTACTGCTTTGGTGTCTTGCTTCAGCTGCTCGGATACATCCATGCCATTTCTTTGCTGCTTTCTCGATGGTTTGAATACGAGCCTGTAGAGATCTTTGCGAACGTTCTGGCCAAGTCGGGTCTCTATCTTCGTTGAAGGCATCTTCCACACGCGTCCAGAATCGATTTGCTGACTGATATGTCCCGATGATTGGGTCTTGTGAAATTTGCATATAAGCTCGACATAAAATGATGTCTTCTGCATTTGTATAGCTTTCTCTACGAGTAGACATTTTGTGAGAAAAAGTTGAAGATGAAGAAGAAGAAGAAGATGAGGTAGTTGTGATGGTGTGATCTCTTATATTTCTAGATATAAAATGATTTTTCAGCTTTTAGGCGAACGACCAAGATTGATTTGTGCTTTTGTGATAAATGGCTGAGATCAAAAGCACAGGATTGTGCTTTTGTGCTTTCAGTTTTTAGATGGACGACCAAGATTGATTTGTGCTTTTTGATAAATGGTTGAGATCAAATGCACACGGATTGTGCTTTTGTGCTTTCAGCTTTTAGATGGACGACCAAGATTGATTTGTGTTTTTTTGATTAATGGCTGAGATCAAAAGCACACGGGTTGTGCTTTTGTGCTTTCAGCTTTTAGATGGACGACCAAGATTGATTTGTGTTTTTTTTATGAATGGCTGCGATCAAAAGCATAAGGATTGTGCTTTCAGCTTTTAGATGGACGACCAAGATTGTTTGTGCTTTTTTGATGAATGGCTGAGTTCAAAAGTACAAGGATTGTGCTTTTGTGCTTTCAGCTTTTAGATGGACGACCAAGATCGATTTGTGCTTTTATGATGAATGACTGAGATCAAAAGCACACAGATTGTGCTTTTGTGCTTTGATTATAAATTGAAGATATGTTCTACTCATTTCATCAATCAATCAATCACCCTACTTGTTGTTCACATACTTTTCCATTGAAAACTTTATCTATCCTTCAAAATGAATCCAAATTTTATTCCCGGTAATTCCTCATCTTCTGATGAAGATGATGAATATACGCAGATGATAAACACTCTCACTCAAAAACAACAAAATATACATCTTAATATCACCAACAAGAACTTGTTGCTTCAACACCTTCTTGACCAACAAAGTCGTCAAACAATTCATCGTGGTTCAGCTCCAGGGCATATTGTATCAATCGTGACCGAGAGGGTGCTCATGCTAGATTATACAATGATTATTTTACAGATAATCCATTGTATAATGAAGCCATGTTTCGTAGGAGATTTCGAATGTATCGTTCATTGTTCATTCGCATTATCGATGCGGTTTCCGAACATGATGACTACTTCGTGCAGCGATGAGATGCAACTGGGAGGCTCGGACTATCACCCCTTCAAAAGGTAACAACAGATATTCATATATTGGCATATGGTGTACCAGCCTATGCTACTGATGAGCATGTCAAATTAAGTGAGAGTAGTACGATTAAAAGTCTAAAATGTTTTTGTCTTGCAATAATAGAAATTATTTTAGTTCAATATTTGAGAACACCAACAAGTAATGATATTGCTACACTTCTATATATTGGTGAGCGACGTGGATTTCCAGGTATGTTAGGCAGTTTAGATTGTATGCATTGGAAATGGAAAAATTGTCCTACAGGGTGGAGCGGTTCATATTCAGGTCG
>JAYDZE010548899.1:0-13727 GCA_034509125.1 Monilaria moniliformis | reverse complement strand
GACTATAACATTTAATTTCAGTAAATTAAATGTTTTGACCATATTAAATATTGGTCAAACTTCTTCGATTCCAACATAGGCATGTTGAACTATTTTCTCCTGTCAGTCAATGATGGCGACATGTGACCATTTATTATTATTTTTTTGAATCTGATAAAATAATAATATATAAGTGGATTCCGTGAATAGTGAAAGTGCTTAAAGAGATAGTGTTTGATGGGATGTAGGAAGAAAAATTAAGCATGTAAATAGTAGCGCTCAACGGGATAGTGATGTCCTAACAAAACCAAACTCGTTTAATGATATTTCTAATGGATCCATTAATCATTGTTTTTTTTTTCCTTTTTCGAATTCAATGACAACGAAATAGTAACAATAAAATCTTGAAAAAGGTCAAATAGTTAGGCATAAGGATCACAAATTGATGTAAGTTTAGAAACAACATTGATAGGCACTCTATAAAAATTGAACATAATGTCATGGTCTTCTCCATCATCAACAACCGCCTCACTTAACTTGAATATGAATAAATTTAAAGTATTGTGAGACTCAAAATCGAGTTACGAACTTTCATTTGCTCAAAAGATCGCAACAAAGATATATTTTTATATATATAGGAACGTTGTTGGTACAGTTTTGTGGTGTAAGTTCATGAGGTTACATATCTCAAATTCGAAATCTAATTAACTCACATTTTTATAGGTCTTAGCTTATGACCCCAAATTTTTTAAGTGTGAAGTTTTTCAAATGTAATTTGCAAGTTATTACATAAGAACACAAGTCTACTTAGTGAGCACAAGAATTAGCCATGCATATTTTTATGAACACAAAATAAAACTTTTATATGTAGTTGTATTATAATAGATGGAATATAATTTATCAATTTAAAAATTGATATGTATGCAAAATAAATTTCAATTTCAAGTTCTTATTGTAGTCTTCCACAATTTGGAGTTGATATAGGAAACTATAGTTCGAATATGATATAGATTAACACCAATCGAGCTCATATGTTGAATTTCAAAGAAATACTATTTTCTTTCAACTTTGAATATTTTTGTAACAATGTCACGACGTTTAATAAATTATTTTTAATATTTTCGACACCTAAAATTTCATATGACACGACTGTTAAGTATTAAAAATATAAGTATGTAAACATATTTGTGGATGTAATTCCGCACCCGACTCTTACATACCACGTAAGATTCCACATATTGGATAAATCACATCAGAATGCAATTACATAAATACTAAAAAATCAAACATCAAGCTATAATATATTAAATATCGAGACATTAGATTAAGAGGAGGGGGAATGAGGGGGTGGGGTGGGGGTCGAATATTAAGGTATGAATTGATATTTGGCCGACATAAATACCAAGAAAATGTTAATGTGATTCGGTTTGGTTATTGAGTAGATTTTGGCCTCCCTTGCGCAGTACCCTCACTCACGCTTACCACTCCCAATTTCCACTCTCACTTTTGCTTCTCCTCTCGCCTCATAAATACGCACCCTCACACAACATACACAGACACACGCGAGCGAGCGAGAGAGAGAGAGGGTGCAATGTCAGCTCTCAAATCCAACGATCCACGCATTCAAGCCATTCAGTCAAGCATCCGCGTTGTTCCCGACTTTCCAAAACCAGGTTCTTTTTCATCTCTCAAGCATGTTGCAACCCACGTGTATTTTTTTATTTTTCAGAAGATTTCGCGGTTCAGGATTGCATTTTTTAATGTCCAAACTCACTTAATTTGAATATCCGAGTTCTTGATACAGCATGGCTTTTTTGACAGGGATAATGTTTCAAGATATCACGACGCTTCTACTTGACCCCATGGTTTTCAGAGACACCATTGATTTGTTCGTTGAGCGCTACAAAAGCAAGAACATTTCTGTTGTTGCTGGTACATTATTCTTCCACTTTTTGTCTTCTTGCAGTTGTTAGAGACCTATTTTTCCGCCTCCCTTTCTATTTATGATCTATTTCTTTCCATGTGTGGTCCTGTATTCAGATTTTTTCCCTCTTCATCTTATAAACCATTTTTCTTGACAATGAATTGTTCTTTAAATAAAACCTACAGTGACCGTCGGTTTGAATCTAGTGTGTGAAAGCTTTGAATTTAGGTGTTGATTTTGTGGAAATTGGCCTGTCGTTGGAAGATGGGGTAGTGCTGATTTTGTAATATGGCGGTTTATGGCTTTTTTTTTGTTATTTATATAGAATGATGAATATGAACGGTTCAGAGTGTTTCTGAATGTTGGCATGTGCTTCTTAAATTCCAGTTGGGCATCAAAGGTTAAATTGTAGTGGTGGGTGGTGATGGATGGGTTCCCACAATCCACATAGTTTAAATAAGGGTGTAGGGCCCGTCATTGGGTGACGACTTCATTTTCTTTCGATGTATCTATTTATTTTTGGCAAATTTTCTGTGGATACTCGTCGTTTCAAGAACTGGTTGTGTGATTCATGATTGTGAAGTATGATTGTTTCTTAGTGGCATTGAGTTTTTTCTGATGAGAAATGATGAGATTTTTTTTGTAGGGAAGGTTGTTTTATAAGGTCCATAGTCCACTATAATCAGTAGCACCTTTGTCTACCCCCCACTGGTGTTGGTTTTCACTATCATATATTATGGTTGATCAAACTTTTTTGTACTGTTAACTTTATCAGAGTGGGAATGAGTAGTGTCTTTCCTGTTGCTTCTTTTCCGCTTATTCGGGACAGTGTTAACGACTTATTATGTTATGCCATCACAGAATATACATTTTGATTTTATTTTTGTTTTTATGTTTTTTGGCAACTTACTGGTTGATTGCATTGGTATAGTTTTTGTAAACCAAGCTTTCTTCTGCATATCCTAATACATCTTATCCATATAAATTTTTCTGCTCCATGTGTGTTAGGACTAATATAAGGTTGGTTCGGCCTATATCTTCTCTTTATTTTTTCCTCAAATGTGATGGTGAATCTTCAGTCAGTAAATTATGAACTTAAGGCTGCAACACGAGCCAGTGAGCTCGTGTTTGCTGTTGCTATACTATTCTGGACCCCTTAGAGAAAAACCACTTGAATGAAGGATTGCTTTAATGACACATTCCACATTTTAATGGAGCTCTTGCGAATTTGTTGACTGTTAGCACTCGTAAACTAAGTGGCGACTCTAAACAAATAGCTCCACTCTACCACTAGTTATGTAACTGTGAAATTTGTTCAAAAGGTTAAACTAAAAACTCCTTCAGTGTTATGGATGTGGTGGTGCCCTGTAGGTTTTGACCTAGTTTTTTGATCATTTAGGTACTCTAGAATAGAAGGTTGAGTGTAGCCAAAACCTGGTGTTTGCTTTACTTGGAACATATATATTAGATTTCTAGGGAAAATAAAATGATCACAGCCTGGTGAGAGAAACATTATATGAAGAAGAACATAACACATGCTTCCTTGCTGATTTTAGTTTGCTTAACATGAAATGCATTTTTTCAACTCAGGGATAGAGGCTCGTGGCTTTATATTTGGTCCCCCTATTGCATTAGCAATTGGAGCGAAGTTTGTTCCGCTGCGAAAGCCAAAGAAACTCCCAGGTAATCTTTATGACTTATTTATCATCTCATGTATCTAAATAATTTAACAAGTGGACTGCTTGAGAAGATTGAACTTATAGTTTACTCACCTTAAACTATCCATGTATAATAAGATTTATTGAAGATCTGATGTAGCATTTTCTTAGATATCCTTGGCTACTGATTCTTGTGCTTCAATTCTAGCTGAGATCAAAGTCGTTGGCATACTACAGAGCCTTTTTTATCGACTCTTTATAATCTATTGTATCATGCACTATTCATTCTATATTCTATTATTTCCTAATTCAGTTCTTTAATCTAATAGGTGAAGTTTTCAGACAAGAGTATGACTTGGAATATGGAAGTGATTGTCTTGAGATGCATGTTGGTGCAGTGGCCTCTGGCGAACGTGCCCTGGTAGTTGATGATCTAATTGCTACTGGAGGCACTCTCTGTGCTGCCATGAAACTATTAGGTATTTTACTTATCTATGAACCATGTTTAGAATCAGTGGCAAACTTATACCTTTTTAGTAATTTCAATCTTGTGTCTTCACTGCTCGAACCCATACTACGTTGATCACAACTTCATGGTTTCTGGAGGTTTAGACTTAGGCTATTTGTCTGAGGTTACGCCTCACTCTTCTGAACATCTCTTGTGTGGAGGTTGAGTTCCATAGATCTTGACAAAGCGCTATATGCCTTTTCTTTCCCTGCTTCATTTCTCTTATCATGTTACATAGGATCTTGACAAAGTAAATATATGTTACATAGGATCTTGACAAAGCGCTATACGTCTTTTCTTTTCCTGCTTCCTTCCTCTTATTCATTTCAGAATGTGCTGGAGCTGAAGTAGTCGAGTGTGCTTGCGTCATTGAAATACCTGCTCTCAAGGTAATCCTTTTTCTACATTCTAATTTCAACAAGGCACAATAGGTATTAATTGCTCTGAATTTGTTTTCTAGTTATATTGAGTCGATCTCTTATTGTATTTCCTGATCCCACTTTCTTTGCAAGCGTCTTAGATGCATCGCTTAGGAGTTTGTCTGATCCTCTTATTTTACACCAATGCCACACGATAAAATTTCTCCAAATCGAAGCCTCGGCAAGTAAGATGTTTCAGAAAATCTTGGAGTACGCGTTGTCAACAAGTGTGTTCTTAGGGAGAAAAGATGAGATTTCTTACTTATATATATGGCAATAATTTGGAACTTGGTTTGATTTTACAGTGATCTCGTTGTTGCCATTAGGGTATTTTATTACATGTCACTCTGATCTATGCCTCTCATCGTACATTGTTGCAGGGGCGTGAGCGATTAAATGGGAAGCCCGTATATGTACTTGTCGACTCTCAATGATACTCTCAGAACTCTGCACTATACATCAGAAGTCCCATTATTCGATTTCTTGTCTTCCCAATTTGCGATCAACTCTCATTTTTTAGACAGTCCGTTCTCCATTTGAGGATAGGAGACATTATGATGAAAGACTTGATTAGGTACATACTCGTGTGAATGACGCTTCTATGAAACCAACTTATTGCAAGATCTGTGTATGATACTGCAGCAAACGTCGAAACAAAACTAGTCCTCTAGTATAACAAACTTCATTTTCTTCGAAGATTTAACTTGGGTGAAGATTGAATAACTATAAGATAATTGCATATAAATCCCAAACTTTGAACTTTATTGCAAATTAAACTCAATCTTTGAGCTGTTTTAGTTAAAATCCAATCTTACGATTTGTAGCAAATAATTTGACTCCATTTTTTTGCATGTGTTTGGAGTTGAGATTTAGTAATCCATTCGATGTCGAAATTCAAAATCAATTGAAGGCTTTTTGAAATCCATTATTTGTCCTCCTTTAATATCATCAAATGTTTGGTAGTTAAGTAATTGAATTGAGAGCTTGCACGTTGGAGTTAAAGCTTCTTTTGATGATTTGTGTTTGACAACAACATTGATAATATAAAAGGATAATCCAAAATATGTGTCAAACGTTGTCTATCGATTTTCATTTCTGACGTGGAATAGATAGTCTAAATAACTTGTGCAACAAAATAGAAGGTCTAATTTGAAACAAATTGTAAAATTAGATCTCATTGAAATAATTTAAAGATTGTAACTATTTGCAACATGAGTCACTGTTAGGGTATTGAAAATGCAACAATAAATCTTTGCATTTGTAGTTGCTTATCGCCGAGGTAATTTTGACAGCAAAAGCAAGGAGATTTCCGATAGTTTACGGTAATAATTCTGTTAGCAACGTGAAACAGTAGATTGTAGAACGATTGAGCAGTAAGACATTACTGGCCAACATTACTGGCCAAAAACTTTATTCAGCAATAGTCTTAATTTGAAAAACTTTATTCAGCAAAAAACAACCTTAATATATAAATATAGTTAATAATGATTAATGAGGTTAATTGCTACTCAATCTAAACCTTTGGATAATAGTAAATCAATGTTGATGGTTCTTGAAATCCATTATCTGGAATATCCTCTTGTACCAATCTCACTATTGAAACAATTGTCGGTTCAACTACATTGTTTAAAAATTAATAAAGATTGTATCTAATTCGCGACCATTTGTAACTAACCACTTAACCACTTAATACTAATGAAAAATGTAACAAACAGCCACAACTCTAAATGGAATCACTATGTAAATTAGGGGTCTTTTAAATGAGATTTGAATCAAGGTACCATGCCGCGAGTTTCAAATGATATAAATTTTAATGTGAATTTGATGAAAATGTTTACACGAATGATATATATATGAACTAGATTATGATACATATGATATATGGGCTTCAGTTTTATATTTTGGATAATATACGAGATTTGCTTTTCTTTCAAGGAGGTATGTGAGTTTAGTTAATTAAAATACTTTGTTTTGAATGTTGTACTTGATAATGTATAGAGTTTGGTGACTGCTCGTTGCCAAAAAACGTACACCTTTTTCTTTTTTTAGCATTATAATTTCTTACCAACCTCTTCGAATTGGTGAATTCATTTGCCTACAGACGACCAATAATAAACTACTTAATATCTCGTGTCTTTATACAATCTTAAATTGGAAATTTACAGCGCATAAGCACTAAATTCAAGTTTTAAATCAAGTCCAATTTTAAATTATAGATAATTTCCAAGGCAATTGATTCGCGATGAATTCATCAAACTGCATTGGTATGATATAGATAGTGGTGACCTAACCTGTTCTTGAATTGAAATTTAATAAACCCTTATACGATTTAAGAGCAAAGCAAACTAGTGAGGGAGAGAGAAAGGCAACTGGAAGTAACTCTCTTAGGAAGTTGAACTAACTCAATCTTCCACCTCATACAATGCCTATATAAACCGTGATGCACCCACAAACTCCATAACTCATTCAAGAAAGTGAAGATCTCAGTTAAACAAACAATCCTTCTTTGGTTCAGCTATTTCCTCCTCAAACAATGGCATTTCATCGCCACCATTTCCTCTTCCTCTTCTTTCTCATCACTCTGTCATCCATAGCGAAGCATACAGAGGCGCGCCGTCTCTTGGAGTCGCCAGTGCCTGAGGTTCCCAAGCCCGAAATCCCATCCATACCAAACCCAGAGCTACCTCCACTACCCAAGCCTGAGCTGCCTAAGCCCGAGGTTCCAACACTGCCAAAACCTGACTTCCCGACATTGCCGAAGCCTGAGGTTCCAACATTGCCAAAACCTGAGGTCCCAGCATTGCCTAAGCCTGAGGTTCCAGCACTGCCAAAAAAAGAGGTACCTGCATTGCCAAAGCCTGAGGTTCCAGCACTGCCAAAACCAGAGGTACCTGCATTGCCAAAGCCTGAGGTTCCAGAACTACCAAAACCAGAGTTACCTGCATTGCCGAAGCCTGAGGTTCCAACACTACCAAAACCTGAGATACCCACTTTGCCTAAGCCTGAGCTTCCAACACTACCCAAACCGGAGGTACCGGCATTGCCTAAGCAAACACTAGAAAAGGCTGAATTACAAAAGCCTGAATTGCCCAAGCCTGCTTTACCGGAAATACCAAAGCCTGAAATGCCAGAGCTACCAAAGCTCCCAGAATTGCCAAAACCTGAGGTCCCGGCTGTGCCTAAGCCCGAGGTTTCAACATTGCCAAAACCTGAGGTCCCGACTTTGCCTAAGCCCGAGGTTCCAACACTACCAAAACCTGAGGTCCCGACTTTGCCTAAGCCCGAGGTTCCAACACTACCAAAACCTGAGGTCCCAACTTTGCCCAAGCTCGAGGTTCCAACACTACCAAAACCCGAGCTCCCAGCTCTGCCAAAACCAACACTAGAAAAGGCTGAATTGCCATCACTGCCAAAGTTTGAGCTACCGGGATTGCCAAAATCAGAGCTACCAAAGCCCGAGGTACCAGAACTACCAGAGCCTAAGACACCGGAAATGCCAAAACCAGAGCTGCCAAAGTCTGTGATACCAGAATTGCCAAAACCAGAGCTACCAAAACCTGAGTTGCCAACTCTACCAAAGCCAGAAATGCCTGAACTTCCAAAGATTCCAGAACTGCCTAAACCAACTTTGGTAGAAGGACCCAAATCCCCTTGATTTGCATCAACATAAGAACATGTCATCAGGAATCAAGTTTCAGAGATTGAGTTTACAGTGGAGGGACGGATAATTCTAGAATGATCAATATATATAGCCGTTGCTATCTGCTTTTCTTATTGTTTTCCAGTTCGTCCTATTATTTGTAAGATTGTATGTCACGAGTGTTTTCAGTTTGTATTTCTTGCTAATGTTATCTAATATATATTCATGATTGATGGAGGTTTGCATGATTTCTGGTGTTTTCAGTTTTAATCAACTATGTTTCAACTATGTTTACATGTACTAAGTACGCACACGAGATAGGGAAAGCTTAGAATGCTTTCAAACTCCAGAAAGTGGGGACGTGAAGAGGAGGAATTGCCGTGAACTGCGTTTGTAGAGAGAAAAGTAGGGTTTGTATTAATTTTCTTGATACCTAATAATGATAATCATGACAAGTATTTAAAAGTAAAGACGCAATATAAGGGAAGCAATCTAATTAATTAAATCCTATAGTTATCTTGCCATGCAGGAGGGACGCCTAGCCCTAATGCTTGCCGCACCCCATCTGTTTCCTTCCTTCTTGCATGGCCCATGTCATCCTCTTGTCCCAAAACTTCACCCGCAATTCTTTCGCTTGCTTGGCCCATGTCTTCGAAGTCGCAGCTCAAGTCTTCATCGTAGCTCTCTTCGCGAGCCCTCTCTTTGGCTGTCTCGAGTGTGCATTTCATTCATAACACATTTTCAAATGTTTCAAACAATGAAATTCTATTACCCAATGCTAGTACTCTGTTATATTATCTTATTTAAAATGTGTTTCTGAGAGAGAGAGAGAGAGAGAGAGTTCAAGTTCTATATTGATAAACTTCTCATATATAAATCTAAAATGTTATTGGTTTTCACTAACAGTTGTATAAACTAGTTGATGGCAAACTTACCTGGTACTGAAATGGAAAAGATATCAAACAGCCATTTCTGCTTCGCCAACATTTGTGGGAATTCCGACATCCAACCTCGTGATTGGTTTGTAGTGCTCAGGCACAGCAGCACCAGCCTGCAGACATAATTCAACCACTGCGGGGGCCTGGCCATAGAAGTTCCTGAGCTCCCCCTCCATAGGCTGATCAACATCAGGTACATGCCACATGTATCTGGGGGAATTAAGTCGTTAAGAACTGCCGCCTGCCATCCATTACGCTGCTGGTGCTTATGAGCTCTGCAATTCTGGGCTTTGTGTCCGCTCGGGCCTATGTGCACTGCAATAACCACAAGCCCTTACAGGATACATCTTCATTAACCTCCGAGCTCCATCCCTCATTTCTTCCTATGCTTGGAGTGTTTACTCAGCAAGCAGTGCTATATCTTCTTTGCTAGATGGTGGTACAATTTCAGAGTCTGGTATTTCAGCCAATATTTCTGGCGTTGGAGCATCTCGGTCAGGGTCGGGCAACTCACTTTCATCAGCATCAACAAATTGTTTTTTTCCAATGCGTATGATGGGTTTTCTTCTTCTTTTGGTGGGGTATTCAGGCATGTCTACCTGCTTGAATGCAGAGCTCGACTCCTGAAGGAACTCTTTGGATAAAAAATCTCTCATCATGAGTAATATGGTTCCCAAGACGATCATACAAGTGGTACCAATATGTCCTCGACAACTGCTTTACCCCATTCACGAGCCCCTTTACGAATGGAAGCTCATGGTCCTCTGCAAGACTTGAAAGGATGCCCAATAGGACCAACATGAATTTCATTACACCACCTGCATTGAATCAAATATAACTGTCAAGAGAAAATCAAAAGTTGGAAAAAGTAATAATCTTAGGAAGATGATCTATCTCAAATTACCAAAAACACCATCCTAAGATCATCATAACATACAGTGAAAAGGAAAAGAAAGTCCAAATTTGCCTTATTTTATTTTGTGATATAAAAAAAATGACTCCATATGCACTGAGAAAAGTGAACATTGATCTCTACAGTTGTAAAGATGCAGAATAAAAACCGAGCATCAGGTAGAGAATTACTTGCAGGCATAGCTTTCAGAAGTTTCTTCAGATTGTTAACTAATGTTGTTCTTGCATTCAACACTCTGTATGCAAGAGGAATTAGTCTTCTAACCACCAACCCTCGTTTTGGAGGTCGGACAGGTCCTGTTGGTTGGTTTCACGGTTTTTCAAGCCTATTCCTGGCATTTCGGCGTAACTCAATAATAGGTATAGGAAGTGGTTTCTTTTCCTTTTTAGAATAATAACGAGGAAAATCTGCATTTTGAGGATTGTCGCATTTAACGATCAGAGCTTGAAAGTGCATTGACTTCTCTAACGAGATTCGTAAGTTCAATTGGCTGAGTGATTGCAAGTTGTCTGCAAAAATAGAAAACAAAAACAGAACCTTAATCAGTAATCTCTAACACGTCACAAGTGAATCAGAAGGCACCTTCTAAGCTAGTAGGAAAAAAATAGAACCACAGCCAGCTGCTTATAATTAGGGTTGCACAAAACAAAACCAAAACTTGATACAGATAACGTTGCATTGCTAAGTGGAGATGAATAAGGTATAGGAATGCAAACACCCAGCGCCCATTCCTACGAAGAAGCAGGAAACGTCATGTGGTGCGATACTCGCTAGACAGTGTCGTTCTTGCATAGTAGATGTCATGTAACTCCTAAAAACATCTATCTATCAATCCACGCATATAACTGGAAATACATCTAATTCCAACGAGAGCATAGCACATGGATACATACTTAATCTGCAATTCTCCTCAATAATCCAATATCTCCCATGAAAGAATAGTTCTAGACCTCTCTCCTACCCGCAGACCATGTCACTCGGATTTTGAAGCAGAATCAAATTTCATATAAATCACCTCACAAGCATACACATTAACAAGTCCAAATGTTTTGGGGCATCATCTTTCATTGAGGGCCATTATTTCAGCTAAGCAAAAGACAATAACAGTATTGCATAAGCTATTCATGCAGCATCCAACACACACATACAAACTGTTATCTAAGAAAAGAAAACAGAGAATTAGAAAGAAATGAACTTGTGTTTCTGTCTGTGTGACTGAGTTGGGGAGGTGGCCGGTTATTGTTGCAATTTACTGTTGCTGGTGTCAGACGAGGGCTCACGATGGCGAGCATAGAGTCGCTGGAAACGATGGTTAAGTTGCTGTCGCTGGTCGTGGCAGAGTGAGGGAAGCTGCGTCTATTTACAGAGACAAGTATGCACGGCAGCGCCGGTTTTGCATGTGAAAATCGGCGGCGGCGGTGGTGACTTTCGGAGAGGGAAGGGAGTCACAGGAGTGGGGCGAGGCTGCCGTCGGCGTTGAGCTGGCAACGAAGCCTACCGGCGGAGCGGCTGGAATTCGAGAGAGAGGGATTGCAGATTTAAGTAATTAGGGAGAGATGAGAAACTATGAAGGTGAACAAGGAGAACTCAAAATTAGCGGTTGTAACTTATAGACCATTCACGTGCCAATTCCAAAAATTCCAACCACAACTTTATTTTGAGCTAACTTAGTTTTTTATATTCAATTACAAATCAATCATAATACCTGCAGTTTAATCCTAAAAATTTAACCTCAAATTAATTACAACTTTATTTTTTATTTTATTATTTTTTATTATTTTTCAATTTTATATATTTATTTTAATTGTGATATTTATAAGTAACGAAAATTACTTACGAAAAATTCAAAAATTACTTAAATAAACTTCCTAAAATTACATTAATTAAATAATAAAAATTATATTAATTAAATATTAAATATGACATAAATATAATTTTTAAAATAAAATTAACGAGATACCAAAAATAATATAATTAATATTTCTAAAATTACATAAATAATTAAAATAAAGCACATTGGAAAAAATGAAACTACATAAAAGAAGGAAAACGAAGAGATGAAAAAATGAAAAAAAAAAAAACACAACAAGAAAGAAAGTAAAAAAAGATTTAAGAAAACAAAAGAAAAAAAAAACTCAAGTCCCCAAAAATTCAGCTTAAATTAGCCACAACTACATTTTTTTTTATTATTCTTCAATTTTACAAATTTATTTTAATTGTGATATTTGTAAATAATACAAATTACATAGAAAAAAATTCAAAAATTACTTAATTAGACTTCCTAAAATTACATTAATAGTTACATTAATTAAATACTGGAAATGACATAAATTAAAATTCTAAATTAACATTAATGAAATACCAATAATAATATAATTAAAATTTCTAATATTATATAAATAAAAAATAAAGTGTATTGGAAAAAATGAAACAACAAAAAAGAAGGAGAAAAAAAAAGAGATGAAAAAATGGGGAAAAAGTAACAAAAAAGAAGGTAAAAAAAGATTTAAGAAAAAAACAGAAAAAATAAATAAATTGTTGATGGTGGGATTTGACCCATATCAATTGGTTGTGGAGTCGGACTTTTACCACTAGGCTATTAACACATTTTGAACATAAAATCAATACACAAATTCATATATAAAAAATGAAAATAATTTAAAAAAAGTTTCGGCTGCTGCAGCGGGGCATCCGTCTGTTGCCGAGGCAGACAGCCTGGCCAGCCTCTCATCCATTGCTACCCGATTCCGTCCGCCACTGTGCGGCTGAAATTTGCACCCTTTCAGGGATAAAGGTGATCTTACCAACGCATCCCAAAATTTCAATAACTGAGCCAAATCGAAATTCGGTTCGGATTTCAAGTTTAGTTTATTTTAAAAATTTGATTTCAATTTGATTTCAATTTTATTTGGTTTTTTAAATCCAACAAAATCGGAAACCAAATTATATATATATACACACACACACACACACACACACACACACACATATATATATATATATATATATATAAAGATATGGGTTTATTGCCGCTAAATATGTAAAATTTGGTTCAATTTTGGTTTATGAGAGAGGGAGAGAGGAGAAAGTAAAGGTGATGAGTTCGAAATTAATTTTATTTTTTATTTTTAAAATTTTAGGTGCAAGTAAAACAATGTCATTTTGATTGTCACATTATTTTTATGTTGCCAAGTCATATTTGAGTTTGGAAGGATTTGATTTCATAGAAAAAAAAATACAGATTAATCAAAAGTTCATGTATTGTCAATCTGTCATTATGCTCATGTGACAAACTAGAACTCTTTGTTCGATTTGGTTTTAATTTTTTTTAAAATTTGGTTATTTTGGTTTGGTTTGTTCCGATAATTCAATACGATTTAGTTTATCTTAAATAATTATAAAAATAATTTGGTTCGATTTTAGCAAAAATCGAATCAAAAACCGAACACCATACTCAAGAGATAGAGAGAGCTAGTGCAATTTTTTGAGCTCAAAGTAAGTTGGGCCTCTAATTATGGATGACATGGGCTTCATAATTAATTCAAGATACGGGCACATACTTTAAATGGAATTGTGAGTTGGGCCAAATTTTAGGTTTGAACTGAAATTTGGGCTAATTGAGTTAAGTAGGCTAAGGGTGTGTTTGGTAGAATGGATTTGGAATTGAATTGGAATTATAATTTTATAGAATTGAATTTGAAGTTATAGAATTCTAATTCAATTCCAAATCCTTTGTTTGGTAAAATTA
>JAYDZE010548889.1:0-13729 GCA_034509125.1 Monilaria moniliformis | reverse complement strand
TAACGTATAATAAAATCTGGACCATCCATTGGTGTAATCCAATGGTCTAGATTTGGTCTTAGTTCAACCACATAGGGTTATTTTTAGTCTAACATGACCCTATATATATATATATATATGTATATATGCAGTGTTCACCCTAACCAACCACAACTAACATGGAAGAAAATGAGGGATATCAATAAACTGACTCGAGCTCAAACTAATTTCAAGAAGCTCTATCATTAATTATTTGCATATGTTGATAAGGTTTCAAGATTAAAATAAAACTCAATCAGAATGTCTCATATTATCAATGTCAATAATCTTCTGAAAAATGATGACTTATCAATTTTTGAAGAACAAAAAAAGTATTTGGAGATATGTTTTTAGAATAAATTGAGTTGGGACACCCAAAACGTTTATCTTCATTTTCAATAACATGACAATTTAATATCAGCTAGTCCTCGCAAAATTTACGGATTTAATAATAATAAATTTATATGTACGAAAGATAAAACCGATAAATAAAAAACATTAATTAGGAAGCGAATAGTCGGTTGAGTACAGGTGTCGGATCCATAACACGTGCATGTGTTGAGTTGTCGAGCTCAGCTCCACCTTCCCCCTGATTACACCTGTTGTGTTGCCCAACTGGTAATCGCGCCTAGCCATGGAGTTTACCCAAGTCAGCAGCTACAAGCTTCCCAGCTTACCCAACCCCTTCGTTTTGTGCACTAAGCTCCTCTCCTACTGCACACCGCCTTTCTTCCTAGGGAGGGTGGCGATGGGCGTGGCGGCGGCGGCTTATGTGTTGATGGTGCTGATTGTGGCGATGGTTGTGGCGGCGGTGCTAGGCGTTGGGGTGGTGAGCTTGTGGGCGGAAGAGCCGGTTTATGTGAAGGAGAGCGTGCAGTTTGATTATAGTGATGCTCATCCCACCGCCCTCTTGACATTTGGGAACGGAGCAGCCGTGCCGCCCGGCCACACCATTTACGTCTCTTTGTCTCTCTTGATGCCCGATTCCGACTACAACAGAGATGTTGGCATATTTCAGGTAATTATATATATAGACTTATTTAATCTACTTACTTGATTATTATTGGTTTGTTGTTGTATTGTGGTGTGCAGTTGAGTGCTGAACTGATATCGGGGCAAGGAAACGTGATCGCGAAATCCAGTCATCCGAGCATGCTCCGATTCAGAAGTTGGCCGATCAGGTACGCCCGGACATTCCTGATGGGCGTGCCGTTGGTATTAGGGATGACGAGCGAGACTCAGAGGGTAACCTTCCCAGCACTGAAGCACAAAGAAGCCGCATATCCTCGTACAGAGGACATTCGCCTCACCTTAATCCCGCGCGCTGGGACCTCGTCCCTCCCACAGTTCTATGATGCGGAGGTCGTGGTGAACTCGAGGCCTCCTTGGCTGAAAGAGGTCGTGTATCGCTGGAGACTGACATTGTCTGTTTGGACAAGCTTGTACATTTTTGTGATGCTCGTCATGTTCCTCATCTTGTTCCTAAAGCCCCTCATTTTCCCCGCGGCCCTAGGGGCAAAGTATTATGAAGAGGAGGAGCCTCAAGAGGCAACAGTGGAGGAGAGAGAGGTGTCCGAGTCTCTAGAGAGATGGCAAACAAGGAGAAGTAAAAGGAAGGCTGCACTTCTTCAAGCTTCTAGCATCACACTTGGTACCTGCAGCCTCCAAGAAGGCTCTGAAGATTCTGAATCTTTTTGTTCCTAATTTTGCGATATATAGTGATATGTACTCCACACATGAATCATATATAATATAGAATAAATGAATAGTCCTTGAGTCCCTCTGTCGACATGATCAGAGTACAAACTCGTCTTGGAACATGAGGCGTCTTTGGGAGTGGGTTTAAAACAGAGAGAGAGATTTGATAGGGAATGGGATTGGTAGATTATCGCAATAAATGTATGCATGTAGTTTGGATTTTTGTTAAAAATTGTGTATTTTTATAACCAATTTTCTGCTTTCTTTTTTAAATAACCAAATAAAATAATGTGAACACGCATCCTCACATTAATTCAACTGATTATAAGCGGTAGTAAATACACATGGGGCAGAAGCGATTTTACTTGTATTAAACTGAAGCGGCAAATAATAGATTTCGGCTCTGTGCAGATTATTTACGTATTTACCCAGAATTGAATCCCTTTACTAGTTCAAAAATGACAAATTTCTTCTTTGTCTCGATACAAATTTATGAAGATGGATGGAAAATAAGAAAAAATAAAATAAGCAGCCTTCGCTTCTCCGAAATCAAAGTGACATTTACTACCAACAATTGGAACAAGAAAAGCAACAACAATTTTTCTGGGAAAAGCAGAAATAATCATTCTCTTATAAATGTAGGTGGTCATTAAAACAAGTTTCATCTTACAGTCACATGAAAAAGCAGATTACCATGGAAGTTACCTCTTTTTCTATTGCTTCTGCCCCATCTTCAGTAATCATCTCCATACCTTCATTCTTCACCAACATACACATTCCCCCTTCAAGCATCCACAGCTAGCTCTGAGGCTCCATGATTCTCCGCTCTTTCTTATACAAACTAGAACTAAATACCAAATTCATATAATTCCCTCATCTCAAATGCCACTTCACGACCTCTTTATCATACATACCACCTCATTCACATGCTCGTAAACACCCACCTCACAGTAAACCTACGACCCTTAACTGCACCCACAAGCAAATATTTATATTAGCTACAAAATTAAAGCACAGGTCCCATGTGGACAATTGTTCAAGAACTGACATGCAGTTCAAATGGAAAGCAAGAAACCCCACACTCTTCATTAAACTAAAACATGCTATCATTGGAGCTCTCGGTCATCCCTTTAAATAGGTACCAGATCACTGTCTTCTCTATTTTGTTACGACATATAGCTAGAAAGTTCAACACCTAATAAGCCCTATTTCCCTAGGACAGGCAGGTGAAGTCCTGCATCGGCCCTGGAAGCATAATTAGATAAAAATGAATAACTACTTGATGATGATTACAAGATATTACTGGTAATCTTAGTTGCATCAACTAAAACCACATAAATTAATATCAATTGTGTGCTGCTTTTAAAGGATGTCAGTGAGCACTTAATCGCAACAATCAGATGCTGAGGTAGCCATTGCATGCGTAATGGAGGACGTAAACGAAGGAATCAATTCTCCTCCAGTTACCTTGTGTGTGTGTGTATATGAGACATAACTAAACAAGCTACATGGCAATAATGTAAATTAAGCAGTTGATAGCAGGTAACACTATAAGAAATCTAGCAAATGACCAGCCATGGACTGAGGGACCCAAAATCATGCAAGACTTTTTACGCTAGCTATCACAGGATGGAGTTAAGCAATAACACAAAGGCAATAATATGAAAAAAGGACAGCCATGAATTACACCAAATTATATCCTTCAAGATAATAATCCATGTCAATGGTTTCCACATTCACACCTAACCACCAGTCTTAGTGAGAAATTATGATGCTTTAACAATACACTAATCACACACGCAGGCGGCACACTCTTCAAATGGCATTTGCTAATAAAGCTCAATATCCAACTAGTTGTCAATATAACTATTGGCATTTCCAGAGTATATATATCCTGAATCCCGGACCAGGAAGAACATAGTCATGTAAATGTTAACAATTATCTCATTCCTATCTATCTATATAAATGTAAACTCAAATAGATAAAAACATTTAGGCATTGTTTTAACTTCTTTAAACAGGGAGTGCAGTGCAACATAATCGCTGCGCTCTACATTAGGTGAAACTTGTATAACAGAACTGATTAAAATGTTGCGGCGAATAAAGATTGGCATAGTTAGCAAAATAGATTGGGGCAAAATATATGCAATATCGATTAGCAGAAAAATACACCACTAGAAGGATGGATTTAAGAATCCAACTAAGGCAGCCGCAAGCATCAATACATAACTGTAACAAGTCAGAAACAAGCATGATAATACAGCAATACGGAACAACGGAGCAAGACAATTATTATTATAAGCCACAGACACCAGGCAGAGGCAGCACCCCCTTCTCTCTCCTTTCTCTCTCTCCTGTTGGATGTGTAAAAAGAGAATAAAAGCAGGGAAAAAGGGATATAGAAAAGTTCACTTCTTCAAGCTGCCACGGATGCCGGGCTTAGGCTTGGAGGTCTCGGCAACGACGGTGGAGTGAAGATTATTGAGCTTGGAGTCGTCGAAAGGGATCTTGGGATGGCGAGCATCGTGGTGGATCTGCATAGACTTTATGTCGGGGGCAGTGACCTTGCAGAGGGGGCACTCCAGCTTGGCGTGGCCGCCTTTCTCTTTGCCGGTGCGATCGGCGAGGCCGGCCTTGCCGCCGCCGCGGTTGGTGGTGGCCGCGTCGAGTTTGGCGGCGAGTTCCTTGGCGGTGTGCTTCTTCGGCTTGGCTTTTCCAGTCATGGTGGAGAATCGAGAGCAGCAGCTGGATTTTGATTTGGGGGCGAAAGGGATTTCAACGATTCACAGGAACTTAGCCCTAGTTTACGCATTCCCTCTGTTTGCCTATTTATACCATTAACCCCATAAAATTACTTTTTTATTATCAATATAATATTTTTTTATCATTATTTTATTTATATATAAAATAATTAATTATATTAGATTAGATGAAGCATCAGCCGGAAATGGCGGGTGGAGGAGATGAGCTGATCTTCGTCTACGGCACGCTCAAGCGAGGTTTCTACAATCACTCGCTGCTCGAAGACCTCATCGGAACGGGCGGCGCTGCCTACCTCGGCCCCTGCACCACCGTGGAAGCTTTTCCACTGGTGTGCGGGCCCCACGGCATCCCATACTTAGTCAATCTCCCCGGGTCGGGTCTCCGGGTCCGGGGCGAGCTGTACTCGGTAACGTCGGTCCAGGGGCTAGCCCGCCTCGATGAGCTTGAAGGCGTGGGAAGGGGCCACTACGAGAGACTGCCGCTGGCTGTGGCTGAAGGAGAGAAATTGAGGGATGTGGAGGCGTATTTTGCGCATAGGGAATTTGGGGAAAAGCTGTGGAAGAGGTGTGGGGAGGTAGGATTGAGCGAGTATGGTGTGGATTTGGGGAAAAGGTATGTGAGGAAGGAAGATAGGCCTATTGATCATTCCTTCATTGGTGATATCCACAAATTCATTTTGGAAGGCAACTCCTCTCCTTCATGACTCAGGTTATTTCAGCAATTCACCATCTGATTTCACATTTCTCTTGTTTACCAGTAGCTGCTGTGACTGTCTGTAAATATATATGGCATTTGTGTAAGATTCTTCTGATGAAATTGTTGTTTTGTTGTTGTTTGTGCTTTGTGGTAAATTAATATTGTTGTGGTACAAATTTACCTCTTTGTTTTATGGCATTTTGGTCCTGCTTGATGGATCTTGGTTAGAAAATTGGATCTTTTTGCTTTGATTGAATCTTGGTTAGAGAAAAACAATCCATCTGTTTCAGTGCCTGAGAAACATAGCTCATGTTTTGCTGCTTGCAATCCATTTGCTTGCCATTTATCAAATAGGTTCCAGTTGGTTTTTGTTTACTTTTCTGCATGTGTTCGCCTCAAGTAGTGAGAGACTGGATAATCCTCCACTGTAAACAGATGGATTATGCAAGAAACAGATGGATTTTTTGATAGGATTATACAGAAACAGATGGATTATACAAGTAGTGAGAGACTGCATAATCCTCCACTGTATCTATTAAATCAAACATCAGTAGTTGTTTCCATTTTGTCTGTATAATCCTCCTCTGTATCTATTGAATAGGTTCACTCAAGAAATCATAACTACAGCCAACAAGTAAAAAGTTGGCAGAAACTAAGATGCTGTTTGTTGGTGAATACATTTAGATTTCAGTGTATCCATGTAGCACACTCATTGGGCAATGGTGTTATTATTGTCATGACATTTGGTTTCAAGCAAACTGGTTATCTTGGGTGTTTCATCTTGTGCTTTGATGGAAAACTCCAGCTCTGACAGAGGAAAAGAATGGAGATCGATCGACTCCTGTTCAGCCCAGCCCTTTGAAAAGATTGAACTCGTGCAGCCATCAAGCCCTAGCGACTCACATGCTTCACATCTGTTGGTAATCCTATTTCCATCCCCATTTCTGCTCCCATCTCATCTTTGTACACTGAAAAACAGATTCATAATATATATATTATGTCGGATGTGTGTATGTGAGTGAAAAGGCTTCTGAGAATAGAGAGGATTTAGAAATTGTTCTACATCTGGTTCAGTAATTTAGATTTGCCACTCATACTTGCATCATCTAGAATTCACATGATAACTTGATCGTATTCAAGAAACCTCTTTAGTCAAGGTACTGAGAAACAATGTGAATTCAGTACTTATATAGATTTGTGGTATATATGAGACTACTAGTCATGTAGCTTACCAAATAACTGACAAGTTCTTGAACAGCTTCTGGAATTTTGGGAGGGTGGTCTTCCAGTTTTGGCCCGTTAAACTTTTTTCATCGTCCAAACATCCCTCTTCCTCGTCCTTCTTTTCTTCCTCTTCGAGTTTTCCTTCAGACACGACAAAGTTAGCCTTGAGAAAAAGTGCAAACAGAATCGCATGGAAAAGCTAATGTGGTATGAAATGAGAGAGAGCCGGATTAGTACCATGCTTTGAGGCTTTTTCCAGAAATAAGCCACACATTTGCGTCATGCGTTTTCACTTAAGTGATAACGCGTTAGTGTCATGCGTCTAGAACTAAAACGACGTCGTTTCACGTACACGGAGGGAGACGCATGAGTCAAATTATCTAGAATCCATTACAGAAATCAAACAAATTTTGAACTATCTTGGGTAGAAAAATGAAG
This sequence comes from Monilaria moniliformis, assembly GCA_034509125.1. Lineage (NCBI taxonomy): Eukaryota > Viridiplantae > Streptophyta > Magnoliopsida > Caryophyllales > Aizoaceae > Monilaria > Monilaria moniliformis. The sequence goes on along the minus strand of JAYDZE010548889.1, from coordinate 6,892 downwards.
CAATTTTCTCAGGCTTTTTGTCCAGCAGTTGGTGTGCATCAAAAATAAGAACACAGAGTAAGAAAATTATGGATTCCTTTTCCCAGAAGACCTCCTCAATTCTGTCGAATAATTTTCTCAATCTTTCGAAAAACGGTGAAATGATTGAAAAATAAAAGCAACAACATGTAACCATAGAGAATTTCGAAATTTGAGGGAGATTTCATTTCAAAAAAATTGGGCAAAAATGAAAAATCCATTCAGAGTTTTCGATAAACATGTGGTGAACGTGAACGTGAAGAACCCAAACATATATTTTTCGATTTTCAGAGATTAAACTTGGAAACCAAAAACCAAAATAATTCGATTAAGATTTCCATAGTTTACACATAAAATCGACGAAAATTAAACCCAATACATCTAATAACAACAAATTAGGCAGAGGATGAGTTGGCTCTGACACCAACTGTAAGAAAATCTAAGCCAAATGAATTCTTAAGCCAACGATTGAAAATTACGTAGAGCGGAAGCGAAAAGATTACTAGCCTCCGGCCATTGATACGTGACGTAAATAGGACGTGAATTACGTGAATTCTCGCTGCAAATTTGGATGCTTCTATTCTCTTCATGTTCTCGGATTGATGGTGTGTTAGATTGTTAAGAACGTATAGAATAGAGATCCAAATACAGTGTGTGTATATTTATATATATATACATACATACAGTACATGTCAAGAAGTGAGATACTTACAAATGAATCTTCATTCATCCCGGTCCTAAGCGGCCGGCCTTGGATCTGCCTCCCCAGCTCCAAATTCTTTAACGAAGACGTCAGAGCCAATGAGATATGGAGAAGGTAACTCCATTAAAAGCATATCTGAGTTTATCCAACCATGAACTGCCTTGCCAATCCGGAGGCCATGACAAAGGGAAGCGCAACACTTGAGCACACTGGACAAGGTGAAGGCATTGGAAGCGACAGTTCCCTCATTTTGCATGGCAGTGAAGTTCCAAAGCAATCCTGTGACTGCCAAATTTAGATAAGCCGGAGATGAGAAGGGCCCAAGTTCTGACATCTCATTCTGGAATTTCGTCGAACAGCTTGCGGGCATACTCGAATCAGGGTTGTTGAGGTAGAGCTTCAAGAGATAGTTAGCCACGTGCAGCAAATGAATAGAGCCGCTCTTGATGAGGGAGGAGTGATATGGGCGTGGATTGGAGGGAGGAAATGAAGAGTAATTGCAGTAGCTTGTGATTTTGAAATATAAGGTGGTGAGCCATTTCGCCGGCGACATAGAATTTAGAGCTGTTGGCCGTGGTGGCCGTGGCCCCCTTTTTACCGGTGGTGGCCGTGGCCCCCTTTTTACCAAAGCCTGATTTCTTAGACTACTGGAATTGGAAACAAAAGAGGGCATAGTCGTGTTTGTATGATTATGTCATTTGCTACTTTCATGGACAACTGGTAACCTATTGTATTAATAATGAATCTGAATTGGTGTCAAAGACTGGAAAAATATACTTCCAATCTATACAAAAAAGTGCCCTCAATAATGATCACTAGGCGGGCAGTATCAAGTTTAATCTACAAAACTTTCAGCATCATAGGGGTGGGTAGAAGTATGAGGACAAAGAAAAGCCCAGGAAAAGCAAGCCCCCAACTGTAGCAACGGTACGCTGTGAAATCTTCGATGCCAGTATACTTCCACCGATCACTGCCACAGATGTACAAATGGTGTGCCCTATGGTAGCTCCTGCAGCAACTCCCACAGCATTCTTATGTGTGGCTAGCTGTACAAGAGAAAAGACAACTTTTTAAGTTAAGAAACAGGTGTTACTAAACTTTGTTATGCAGACCACACACCAATCACCCCATGCCATGATCATGTTCACAAAGAATGGGATGATATTATAAGAGTATCAGCAGCAGAAGCCCCAGCCATGTCAAACTGTCCTGGGGACACCTTCACAATGGATATACATATGTAGTGGAAGAAGAAACAAATACACTTTTGATGCCCATGAAAAGGAGTAAATTCACCCTCTCTGAATGTAAACCGATAAAATCCTCAAATTTATTCTGCAAAATGCTCAGAACTTTATATAATTCAGCAAATTCGCAAAGTTCTAGTCTCATGCTAAGAAGTTCATTCCCAGTAATAAACATCCCCTACGAGCTTTGCTACTGGTGTGCTGCTATTCTAGTTACTTCGGTGTCTATGTAAATACTAAAAATATTTATTAATTGGTCTGATCTATGTATAACTGAACCTGCACATATTGGAAAAGACTAGTATTATATCTGTTCATTTATGAAAATGGACATTGTTTAGTTTAAAATGGCCCTTGAATAGATTATATAACATGTAAGTTGTAATAACATAATTCAAATAAACTATCGTATCCACTTTGGGAGCTAGCTAGTCTGAACTTTGACAAATATAGAGAGCAAGAACATTGGCAGTGAATTACAAAAAAAAAGAGAGAAACTTACAGCAATTGTTGCTATCTGGCTGCGGTCACCCCACTCTGCCAAAAATGTCAATATAAATGACTGCAAATGAAATCATAGGAGGGAAAAAAACATTAGTGTCTAGACTTGAATCTCCAGATAGTTTAATGTAAAACTAGAACAGTTCAAGGTGGCAATCGGTTTGTGCTCTTATAAAATAAGATATTTGGCAGAATATATCAAGATGTTACATCAAAGATTACTAAACTATACCTCTAGATAGATTGGTGTACAAAATCTAGAAAAGAAACGTCGCCAAGCTGTCTTCCCTTGTCCACCTTCAAGTTTCTCTTCTACCTGAAGTAATCAGTCTTAAAATCAGCCCATATGTATTATACAACATTAGAAGAAGCTGGAGCAAGTTGATCCACACATAAGAGATATTAATCAGGTTTTTCAGGAAGAATTTTTATAAAGAAAACAAAAGAACAGCAGTAGTGCAGGTATGAGAAGTAAAAAGATTAACAAAACTGCAAGTGGATCATGCTATGATAAATATCATAGCACATTTACTTAACCACCACATTTCAAGAAAAATAAAAGAAATAAACAGCAAAACAGTTAAAGCCATCAGCATAAATACAATAAAACCAAGCATAATAGTTTTACAATTAAGGATAACAAGTACATGAGACCATACATATCAAAATACTACAATACCAGTTCATATTCTAAATCTTGAAGACAGTAAGATAGGATTTAGAGAAGCAGAGAAATAAAAGGACTAATAGATCAAAGTTGAAAAGTTCAACATACTTCCTCCATTTCTTTCTTCTGTGAAGCTTTCGGGTCAGATTTCCACGCAATGTAAAGTAGTCGGAGACCAAAAAAGGTATAGAGAACTGCAAGAAGGGTTTCATGTCAGATTTATAAACAACCTGCACATAAGAAAACCACTCACAAATGAGCATGCTGTCCCTACATAGGATGCATGTATAGCTACATTCCTATCAGCTAGGTCCTGTAAATGACCCGTTTCAAGGAGTCTTTTGACACATTTTTTTAACTACACCCCATAAAACACAAATAAAACAAACATTTAGTCAGATTTATGGTGAGAAAAAAAGAAACAAACCTGTAGCTGCACTATTGGTATGCTTCCTCGATATCAGATTTGGAACAATCCTACCAAGACCAGTTGAAAGTATCTGGTAGGAGTATGTTATCAACATAATTAGTACCATCCGTCAAAAGTACCTTTATGAGCCCATAACTTTCAATCCATGTAACAAAGCAAGATAAGGAATATTGACTTACCGTCATCACAAACAAGGCACTGAGTGCACCTGATAGAACAATCGACTTTGGGTGCCGCATAGCCATGAGAGCTGCAATGATGAACGTTTCATCTCCAATCTAGCATCACAATCATCATAACACGAGAATATCAGAACAAAAAAGTATTAAAATATAAACCAAGTGTCACAAAAACAGAAATTTATAAAAGTTTATTCCAAAGTAACATGTGCTTCATTTATAGTTACAGTTAGATATTCAACCTCTAAGATGATAAAACAGGTAGGTAATACCAATCACCCAACAAATAAGACCCGAAATGGCAAATCCCAGAGTCCAGACCATCAAAATACACGCCGAAGTGAAGTTTAACAGTGCTTGTTAAGACAAATCTGGCAAAGCTAATACTATAAAAACGAATCCACTAACCTCACTGACAAGTATCATCGATAAACTTGCAAAGAAACCATCAAAGATTCCAAGACCAGAGTCCACATCCACGCCATAAGAATCGGGATCATTTTTTTCGTTAATACCGGTCTTGATTTTGTTCACAAACATCTGTCGAATGAATTCGATAAATGATGGTTAAACTCCATCCTTTATTACATAGATTCAGTAATCACAAGTACCAACAAAGGGAAAAGAGAATATAATATACTCTCCAATCAAGCTACTTCACAATTACAAAAGCTAAACTATCTTATCATGCAGTAATATCAGGATTTGGGAACAAAAGTGACTCACTTTACCACGCCGGCCCAGATCCTTAATTGCAGAACTCGACTCGTTACTTCCATTCTCCTAAATTATATCCCAAGTATTAGAATCAAATTATGCAGAATCCAGAATAAATGAAATCATAAGAAAAAAAATGTACCTCAGCAGAAATTAGAGGAACGGAGAGGGATATGAATAGAAGAAATGCGACAACGAATGATCTCCCTCGAAATCTACACGATGGCGACGAATCCCCCATGTTTTAGGATTTGATCCGATGAACGAGTGAAACCAGTTTCAGAGATCGCAGCTCAATTAGGGGGGATCTGGACCGGAAACGGGAAATTGCAGATTGGGATCTAGGCCGGCATCAGCGAGAGAGAGAGAAGAGAGAGAGAGCGAGATATTTTGATTTCTTTAAATTTAAGTAAAGTCTCTCCGAAACTCTGAATCATTACAGTGAATCTAAATTTATGGCCATTTTATACTTTGGATTTCGAATTTTTGCGTCGATTTGACCTGCCCAAATGCTTAAATATTAATAAGGGATAATTGTCGTATTAATTATAATTTTTCGTTGACTTATGGTTAATTCTAATATAAAATCATAACTTTTGATATTTTCTCAATTATTTCATATATCAAAATTCCAGTAAATTGGTGATGCATCAGCTTAAATTTTCGACGTGGACCAAACATTCGTTTTTCAAAAGATGTCGTTGAGGTAGTTGTCATTTAAATCATAACTTCTCGTTGAATTTCGGTCAACACGTCACCACTAATTTCACCGAAATTTTGATCTGTGGGATAATTGAGAAAATATCAAAAGTTATGATTTTATATTCCAGTTTCAAGAATTATGAAATTGACCAAAAATCTATAAAAAAGTTATGATTTAAATATAAATTATCTTTGTTAATACATCAATAAACAATAACAATAACAATTTACTAAACAAAGATTTTTAACTATTCCATCATATAGACATATATACTAGAAAAATGTAATTTTTTAGCCACTTCCATCAAATATTATTTTACTTTACTCACTCAAACTACAAATATAACCAACTTAGTGATTGATACATTTATTTATTTAGTAGATAAATAAATATTTCACATCGGTGTAGATCGCTATATAAATTTCATACGCTACTCCACTTATCACCAATTGATTTTAAAAATAATCTCATGAATTTCTATAAATACCCTTTTTCGGTTGAGTCAAACAAAATTGTCTTTATTTATTTATTTATTTAAAATCATCTTTCAATGTGAAGAGAATATACTGTTTTTTCCCAAGCATTTCTTTTTCTTGTTTGTAGTAACAACTTCTGATTCATTTCTTTATTTTAGACTCTGAGCCTGATCAGGTACCATCATAATATAATTATGAAAATATAATAAACTTGAAATACCAATTTACAATTAATTAATCAAAAGGACAAAACATTCTAAGATTAAACAAATATTTCCTGCAAATTACAAGAGAGAGAAAGGAACAACAAAGATAAAGCACCAACTCCATTGATGTATGCATGCAGAAAGACTAGCCTAATAAAAGAAAGAGAACAACATGACATTAATTAACTAAATTACACATATATATCAAGTATGAAGACAACACAGGGCGGCGGATCGATCTTACAAAGAGCTGATCATGGGAAAGTAAAACCGCCACCGCCGGCTGTGGCAGCAGGACGCTCGCCGGCAGACGGGTTGATGGCAACCCAGAGCAAGGATAGAGTAATAGCAATAAGGCCCGACCAGACAAAGACAATGGTGGGCGTCTTCCCTCTCCTCCCCATGAGTCCCTTAGCAAAAGGATAGAGATGGGCCAGCACCCAGAAACTAAAGAAAGCTCCGCCGATGAACTTGCTCCACTGTGGCACCGTCTCGTATATCGTCCTCGAGAACGCCACCACTATCGCTATGATGTTTACCATCCCAATCACAATCGGCGGAATCATGAGCGACGTCCATTTCACCAAGTAGAGCTCCGCGTATATATCGTCGTTGTCTTCGCCGGCGGCCTTGGAGGTGAGCGTGAAGGAGATCTCGATCCCAGCGATGACCTTCAGCAGGCCCTGCACGACGGCGGCCAAATGCGCGCTGGTGCCGGAGATGAGCCAAAACTGCTCGTTCCTCCACCACTCTTCCAAACCGACGCCTGACCATTTGACCTCCAGCAAGGCCAAGCCGATGAGGCAGAGGGACATGGTGAGGAGCAGTGCAAGGAAGGTGATGTCGAGATTCTGCACGATGAAGTAGCCGGAGAAGAGGGAGAGGGCCGGGAGGAAGCAGTAGACGATGAGGAACAAGGAGGTGAAGGGGTAGACGCCGACGTTGACGTAGGCGAGGCGTTGTAGGACATTGAGCCTTTTAGTGGCTAAAACGGCGTTGTTTCGTGAGAAGAAGATCTCGACGGAGCCGGTGGCCCATCTCAGCA
>JAYDZE010548888.1:0-32288 GCA_034509125.1 Monilaria moniliformis | reverse complement strand
CGTCACCCGACCGTAGGCCAAAACACATAACATAGTAATGATCCATGGCACAAATAGGAAAGAATACCTAGCATAGATATACACTGATCATCAACACCGTATCTAAAAATATACATCATTAAGTGGATGGTTTAAATAGATTACCATGTCACAGTCGCTCCATTTAAACCCCTTGACGCCATTGCATTCCGCGGTCAACCGCTCGGAAAACTCATGGCTAGCACGTTTGTCATCCCAAGTCAAGGGCCTTGTCACAACCGTGTAGCTCTGCAGCAACGAGAATAACATGTTAGCTTATTCAATCCTTAAGTATTTGAATGAAGCCAATATAAACTTTAGCTCACACATGCATAGGTTGTGAGGAACAGTCTGCAAGGCGAAGAAACGGCTCGGTATTGCTCCATGTGGTTAAGATATGAGCTCCAAGCGTTGACGACACCCACCGATATCTCCACGTGAGGCTCCAGCTTCACAAAGTCTTTTTTGGGGACTGGCACAATGCCGTCATCATACACTATTACGTTCCTGAGAAGATGCATAGGCAGGCAATATCAGAAATCAATACCATACATTACAGCCAATATACTATGCCATATAGCAGATATATATATAATTGCTAGAAATAAGCTTTACTCTTCTGTATTCTTAGTGGTTATCAACCAATAGTACATCTGTTTTTCCTACGCTGTGAGCTTTGATGCTGGATTTAGAGCTCTCTCGTTGTATGGCGATCTTAGTGCATGTGAAGTTCTCACGTCGCGTCTAGAACGCACCGCGGGCGTCTCCACTTTTGTCTGCATTACAGGTGCGACGGTACAATAATACGTTGTGCCAGCAATCAAGAATGAATATCAACGTATATATAACTAAATGACTGTATGTTTGTGCCCAAATGGCAAATACTGGTATATCTTCACCTTCACCAGCTGAACGAATAACAGTTTTCTTGTCCTTGGTGGCACCCTCTAGCTTATAAACCTTAAGATGTAATAACTAACAAGTCATTATATAATTGAGAAGTTATTCAATGATTCATAAACTAATGTAAATGGGAATAATTATATGGGTGCACCTCATCAGCGCATTCTCTGTCCCCATCTCCAATAATAAGTTGTTTCCCTTTCGCAAGGGGCTCCTGTATTGCAGTGCTTGCTGGTGCATTCGAACAAACATGAACAGCAGTAGCATCAACGGCATCATCCTGAGTGTCCGAATTCAGCATTACAATACAAATACTGTAGCATTATTAATACATAATTAGAGCATTAATAGTGTGAAGCTGATTTATTTTACTTGGACATCTCCACTAGGCTGCTGTTCTATCCGTGCAGAAGGTACACCATCTTCTCCCCTTTCTTGGGCAGCAACATTCGTGACCCCAACACCCTGAAACTCCGTTTCACAGCATTTGATCATAAATCATAAGGCATTAATAGGATATTACCAATAGCATTCACATATAAAGGGGCATATCTTCATACCTGGACATGTACAGTCGCTGGCTCTTCAATTGGTCCACAAGGGATAACATCATCCCCCTTTCATGGACCGCAACGTCATCAACATCAACATCCTAATCCACGATATATATAACATTACACATATAAAATAATAGCATCACTGTACAAACATATTGGCATTATAATCCAAGAGTGTAAACCCTTTAACATTGTTAACCGAATGCAATCAATTGGAGCAAAATAGACAACCTCTTCATTCGCAGACTTTTCAGGGTAGGCCTTATCTTGTGGAGTGTCCAATTGTACGCCACATTGTGCTTGCATCGGTGATTCAACTACTGTATCCTGTCAATGTAATAATTTGCAGATATTTTAGCACAAGCTCACCTTTAGTAAAACATATATTCAAAAATCAAATGTTAGATACGTACCTCCTCGTTTACTATGCTTTGTACATCTTTAGCTGCTACTCCCTCAACTTCTTCATTGGCTGTCACGTCCTGCAATAGTTGTGCCGCACGTACAGCGCCATCGACCTCTTCATTCTTCATTAACAACAACATAATATCAATGTACATGGATTGAACTATTTGTTTAGGCACATTCGTATAGTATAACTACCTCTTCGGCTGAAATTCCTTCACCGCTGACCTCCCAGACCGTCTCCATTCGAGCAGCACCGCCAGCAGGCACATCGTCTCCCAAGGGTGATGCGCGGACATCGTCGTGTGTGTCCTCAGACTGCATCAGTTACAAAAATAGCTTTAGCAAATTTTACAATACTCAAATGTAGAAAGCTTACTCAAATGAACACCTATATCACTACTCAGCCCAAGGCTGAATGTGGGAAATTCCTTACTGCTGCATATGACATTTCTCTCATCCACGACACACATCATTGCTTCTATGGCCTCTAGCCACTCGGGATGAAGAAAAAGCATTATTAACATACAACTTCAGCATTACAGAACGCAATGAGAGACAGATACAAATCACATACCATGACGAAGGCGATTGGCCCTGTGTAGATGGTTGCTGGTTTGTCTTTCCAATGATCGTAGGTATGAGCCAGAACATCAATAAGGTATGCGCACCAATTGTACTTCCGGATATCTGCTGTATTGTTGATGTAGTCAAGTATTTTCGGCTTCGCGTACCCGTCGGCTGTACTCTCGATAACGACATGCTCCATCAATATGAGAAAACACCTTTTGAAATTCTCCCCCACTGGGATCCTTTTCCATTTGCTTCTTGATGTACTTTGGCAGCATCATGTACCGCCCTTTACCACCATCTGCTGCAAGGTCATCAAGCACTTTTAGATTCTCTTGCCTAGTTTTTCTCTCCATCATTTGGCTACCTCTGGGGAATCCGAAAGGTATGTGTACGTCCTCCTCCGAGATGTGAAGATGTTGTCCGTGGGACAGTTTGATACTGCACTGTATTGGGTCGAAATTTGACAGCAGCCAATACGCAAGTCTGGACGGGATATCCGTTACTGCAAAATGAAGCAGACCCCCGAAGCCCATTTCATTTACGATTTTTTTCTGACTGTCATTCAAACCCTCCACAATCTGAACGAAAAAATCTGGTGCCCTTTTGATCATCAACTTATGCTCCGTCGATTGCGGGATCACATCTTTGCCGGTTGGTCGCTTGCGTTTGACAAGCTTTATTAACGGCACGTCACTGTCATAATCGACGTTGTCCGCTACACGTCGGCGTTTACCAGCTTAAATAAATTATAAAATTTTACCACCACCAACAGTAATGAACAGAATACAGCATCATAAAAAATAAATCAAGGCATTACACAGAATAATCAAAAGCATTTTAAAAAAGTTTGCATATGAATCAATAGTTAAAGGCAGTAATATGAAAACATTTTATGTATGCCATTTTAGCATTACAGACACGTATCGAGTGGCATTACACAAGCATCACCAAGGCAGTGCAGAAAAAAAACACAAATATACACTGAAACAGGATATTACAGGTAGCCTCACACAAGTTACAGCATTACAGTACATATAACACAGCATTAACACTGTCATAGTGAAGCATCATAAAGGCCACAAATATAGCATTTTACTGTATAATAGGACACTATATATAGTTTATCCAATAATATAACACAACAACTCATAGAAGGCATTACAACTGACCATAAAACAGCATTACACATCTTCCAAACTATTAAAGCAAGTTGCCGTAAAACACACAATGAACATGCAGAAAATTACTGCCAGAAAATGCAGAACTTCACAGAACACGCCGGAAACCCTAGGTATGCAGAAAAACTAAGCACAAAATGGGCATTACAACCGTACACACTCACGGAAACCACAAACATGAATAACCACACAAAATGTGAAACAGAAATGCAGTTCTCAGACTAACAGAAAAAAAAAACAGACACCCAACATCAATCGGACAGACGGAAGCCAAAAGAATTAAACTTGAACTTACAGGTGGAGGAAGACGGTCGACGGGAAGAGGAAGTGCCGCGTCTGTCCATCAATGTGACTATAGGTTACAGCACGAACGAAGCTACAGTTGTCGCCTGGTCGCCGGCGGTCAGTGAGATGTAGTAGTAGAAATGCCGCGATAAATCGTCCGAAATCGCCGGTGGGAGCAGTCCAAAAGTCTATCAAACAATGATGAAGAAATGGTATCTTTTGCACGGTTTTGACTTCGATTACGTGCTGCGAATCGTAATGTAGATACGAAAAAGATTATGGCCGAAATTAGCGGTAGTTGCCATCATTAACTACCGCGCTCACTCCACTTGCTGACGAATTTACCCCTATAATGCTGTATCCGTCGATGTATAATGCTGTCACGTATAACACAATCTGGACCATCGGTTGATATAATCCAATGGTCGAGATTTGGTCTTAGTTCAACCACATAAGGCATATATATATAAAACTCAACATACATAATATGAAATCAACAACAAAAAATGCCTGTACTTTTTCTGATGGGCATGTGAATTTTTTGATCGGCCACATTATTTACAAAAGATGGATAATTCATGGCTAGTGCTTTGGTATTTCCGTGGACTATTTTTCACCCAGAAATTTTGTATCAAATATATCCACCCTCCTTGATCACACGTCCTTTTGTTTTAATCAAACATTTTGGGAATGTAACGTGTATCTTCACACCCTGCAGTAAACAAATGTTAAAATATCACATATTTGAATCTGAGAGAACATTACCATTTTATGTAAAAGTGTGTGTGAGTGTGTATATATATATATATGGGTGTACTAAGATCAAACTAGACCCTTAGTGCGTAACTAAGACAAAAAATCAATCATTAGATTTAAAAATAGACAAACGGGATCTCATTAATATGTGAAGCATCATATCAAGATACAAAACTCATTAAAAGGCTATAGTTGACCAACTAAATATACACGTCTCCCATTTAATTATGGCGATTGTGATTTTTATGGAACATTATATGCACAATAGCTGAATCAATAATTAACAAAAATTTATATCAATCTCCACACCAATTTATCTTAATGAGGAATTATATCAATCTATGCACAATAACCGAATCAATAATCATTATATATAAATATTCATTATATATAAATTCTATTATAATGATTGAATTATAAATCATTATATATATTTCGCTTTCAGTATATAACAACTAATTGCTCATTATAATTATAATTGATGAATGTAAAATAACCCTAATATGACAACCTAAATATCAAAGAGATATATATCATCAAATTGAGTTTAAAAAAACATATAATTGTGTCAAATGAGTCATTATATATGAATTTAATAATCACTATTAAATTTATCACAACTCCATATGAATCATAACTCCAACAATAAACAATATTAAAATAACAGACAAACACGTAACTAGATACATGTTGTATTTTTTGATGTAAATAAGGTGTGTGATGCATAATGCGAAAAAACGAAAAAAAAAGTCTGATATGAAAAAGGAAAATATTGTTATATTAAATAGTATATACCAAAATCAACTAAAATCACAGTTCATAAGAAAAGGATAAGTCTCCTACTAAATAGCAACTTACCATAGATGAAAATATTGTCATTACCGAAATTGTCCTTTTCGGTTAAATTCATATTAAAAAATCAAACATGTGGCACAAATATAATCCTCGGATCTTGTAATCTAATGACCTAGATTAGGTCTTAGTTATGCATTAATATACAATTCGAATATGAATGCAACTATATATATATTATCTCTGCATCATGCACGACACATTCCAAACTGACAACTTCATGCATATTTTCACCCCAAAAGGTGTTGTATATATATATATATATCTCACTTTTATTTCTCGTGTTACTCTTGTTATTGTCAAACTTGTAAGGGTAGTTATGCAATGAGCCATGGCAGTAGCTCTTGGAGATCAATCTGCACTTTGAAGAAAAGAATTATGGCAGCATCAATTAGAAAATACAACAATCATCAGACATGTAGAAAATTTGGAAAGAAAGAAAGTATACAACCTCAAGTTGGTGCAATGTAATTGATCACAATGCACTGCCTGCCTCCATTTATATAAGAGATTACATAAACAAAATTCGAATATGATTTTGGCGCCAAAGTTTTACACAATGGGTATTTAAAGTAGTAATTATATATTTAATTACTATCAGCAAATAGTGGGTGTAAGTTTTATAGAATTGTGCCGTCAAATAGCTTATTTAAAGCAGTAATTGTGCCATCAAATAGTTTAAAGAATTGTGCCGTCAAATAGTCAGTTCAATTTTACACAATGGGTTTATAAAGTAGTAATTATTTATTTGATTATTATCATCAAATCTTCAGTTTTAAAACAATGTGTCAACCATTGATCAACTCTGAAAAGTGTAAATTGTGAAAAGAAATACACATAATAAATGATAATATTCTAATTTTTGAAGCAACACTTTTTGGCAAGAACTTAGCTTTTTTATATTAGTATAGATTATGCCATTAATTATATCACTATTAATAAATTCTCAATTTCGAAATAATGATCTAACTTATAGAATATGACAAAGAAGCGTTGCATTTTGCAAAGTACATCTCGTGACAATTCTCCTTTTCCGCCACTTTAACACGAATTGCATGTAAAAATACAAAAATAGTACACAAAATTGGATGGAGAGAATAGAAACTTACACAACAAACACATAGAAATCACATCACACAAAGAAATTACATTAAATAAATCAATAAATGGAGAGAGTGAAAATACAGCAGCTGAGTTGGGTGTCACGTACCAAACAATAAAGCCGGTGTAGTAGTTACAGCTATTGCCTATTGCTACAGGAAACCACAAATTGAGCAACTCCAATTTCACAAAATAAGTAAAATGAAATAAAGCTTCCATTTTTGCGGGTTTTCGCCGTTTCTCTCCCCTCCCCCACTTCGGGTTTTCAACAGATCTTGCTTGCTGGGCTTGCCTTTTTCAGGCGATTCTTTCGTTATATTTTTGTGGGTCTGTTTCGAATCTTCGATTGCTGGATTTTATACAGTCATACTGAGTAAACAGATTCAATCTCGGGGGCAAATATCAATAAAAATGAAATCTGGGAAAGGCCATCAAGAAGAGGAAGAGGAGGAGGAGGAAGAGTTTGGTGCGAAAAAGGACGCCACATCATCTGCTAATAACAGCAGAGGTAAACACACACACGCACACACACTCAATTTTCTTTATATCTTACGAATCTTGATGACCTCTTTTTCATTTCTATCGTTTTTTTCTTCTTCATGTTTATGTTATTTAGAATTTGGAGGGTGGGTGTTGATTGAGGGTGTGGCTAAATGGGAATTGGGTGTTAGAATGGAAATTTTTGTAATTTATGTTTGTATGGAATTCTCGTGGAAACAGATGGAAAGAACAGTGACAAAGCTAATGCTATAAGGTCAAAACATTCAGTCACGGAGCAGCGCAGGAGGAGCAAGATCAATGAGAGGTGAATATTTCATAGAAAAGAGATGTAAATGTGTATAATTTAATAATTTTCAACATATTGGGCAGTGAATATTTTAACAGTTTGGTGCAAGTATAGGAACAAGTTAACTAATATAACCTGTGAATAATTATGGATAAATTTCATCCAGTAATCTCTCAGTTAGATAGTTATAGTTATCTAGCTTATAGTGGTAGGGCTTGACTTGTACTATTCAATATAATGGCAGTGGCAAAAAGCATATTCTCTTTTTAAATAATAATTTTCAATCCATATGCATTGTGTCAATTGCAATCATTCACCAATTGTCTGATGTTTTAGTTGAATCATGTTTGGTTAGCATCACTAATGAATCTTACTATCAATGATAAAGGAAGGATGGAGCGGTGTTGTTGAAAGTCTATTTCATTTCTGACTTAATTTTAGGCCTCAATATTGTACTTGATGAATGTGATAGCAAAGTCTGTTACATTCCACAGTCTTGACATGATCAGTAATCAGAGTATTGTGTTGAGATGCTTCTTATGGTTTAAGTTCCTGAATGTGCTGCTCTTTAACTAAACGTATCCTTCTATACTCAGATTTCAGATATTGAGAGAACTTATACCGCATAGCGATCAGAAGAGAGACACTGCTTCATTTTTGTTAGAGGTATATCAATTGATTTTGGATACATGATGTGGTGTCCTGCAGTTGGAGTTCATCCTTTACAACCATGTTTCCTAAATATTTATTTTTGCTTGCAGGTGATTCAGTATGTACAGTTTTTACAAGAGAAGGTACAGAAGTATGAGGGGTCATATCAACCTTGGAATTCAGAGCCCACAAAGCTAATGCCATGGGTAATATCTTGATATCCGACCTACACAATTTCGAGCATTTCTATCTGATTATATTACGTTGTGAATTTTTTATTTTTGCATCACTATGAAACTGTAGATGACTCTGATATCCAAAATTCAATTTGGGCCATTTCCTTGGTACTCCTTGATGTTCCCTACACAAGAAAGCTTATCTCATACAATACAATTGCTGCATATTTGTTGATTTGATCAGTAGAAGCCGAAACGTTTGGCTTGAGTTTGTCACTCGTTTTATTTTTTGTTAATAAAGGATGAATGCCCCTTAAGACGTAAGCCTAGGATGCCGAATTTCCCATGAGAACAAAATAAGAGATTATACTTGCGTGCTTATATACTAACCGTGCTAGTTAGATTCCATGGTGAGGGTAGGTGCCTCTTTTGTTGAATCAGAACAAATTTGGGTTTTTATTACATCAGTCTATTGGAATTTTAAATCTCATCCAAGAGTTGAGAATTAAACCGACCAAATTGGATTAAAAGCTTAAAAGGGGAGACACATCTGTGTGAGATTTGATCATTTGGGATACTATAGAGGACATTTTCCAAGATTCGCATCTGGAGACATTCTCAGTTTCTAAATTTATTCCTATTTGCTCGGAACAGAGAAACAGTCATTGGCGCGTTCAGAATTTTGTCGGCCAGCCACCAACGACAAAGAATGGTTCTGGTCCTGGTTCTGCTTTTCCTGGCAGATTTGATGAAAATAGTGTAGGAGTTCCTATGACCATGCATCTGGGCCAGCCGAATCCTATTGAACCAGATCATGTTACAGATGCCCAAGGCCAAGGCAGACCTATAGATCTACACACTGAACTTCCTAACAAATCAACGAGCATGCCATTGCCTATTCCAGTTTCCATGGGAAACGATGCCACATTCCCCCACACATTACATGGGCTGCCACCATCAGAGGCACATTCAACGGAATGTCCTAGCACTGATGATGCACTTAACCTTCAAGATGAGCTAACAATTGAGGGGGGCACAATCAGTGTTTCCAGTGTTTACTCTGAAGGGTGAGTTTCTTTTCTTTGTCTGTTTGCCATAGGATCATGTTTTTATAAGTCTATCGTGCATTTTGGAAACCTTTAAAGCTTTTTGCTTGTTGTTTGAATTTTGAGTTGCATAACTGATCCTCTTGGTTTGCTCAGGCTGTTCTATTTTCTTCGATATTAGGTTGCGGGTGCTGTTTACGTGCTTTCTCTTGTTTTGAAAGGGTTTTTTGTTGCTTGATATTTGGGCTTGTAAGTTCTTAATGGAGATACACTGATTGGATAATCTTGATTCTTGTATTTGCACGACCTTGCATTTTAACCCCAAGTCTTATCAACTTATAAGTCATCACGAATCTGCTAAACATTTCACTTATTTAGTGTCTTAAAATTTATACATTGATTTATCTATTTCAAATATTTGGTTAGCATGTAGAAGACTGTTTAGGATGTTGTGATAGAACTTTTAAATTCTTAGCTAATGGGATATGTGATCTGTGATCAGATTATTGGCTGCATTGACACAAGCGCTTCAGAGCACGGGCGTGGATCTCTCGCAAGCCAGCATTTCGGTCCAGATCAATCTTGGAAAACGAGCAAACAGAGGAGCCACACCAAGTGCTAAGGTTAGTATTACGCAATTTCAATATTGACATTCTTCTTCTGCTGCTTGATGACAGTATAATCTCGCGTTTCATTAGGATCATATAATTCCTACGCCATCCAGCAACCAACCAGTCGGGACATTTCACGACGCCACCAGTAGCAAAGACTTAGATCTGGCTCAAAAAAGACGAAAGATTTGATTATAGCGCTACGGCACGGCTTCAAAAACATCAATTTCCAACTGATAAGTCTGTTTGCAGAGTATTTTCACCATTGTATATTTCTCCTTTCTTGGGCCCCCTTTTTTTGGTTGCTAATTTATTTAATCTTTTAGCTTATTTATGTGTCTTGTGTTACAAAACGACTTGAGTGGTGGACATACTTTTAGTTGCTTTTATGGGTATTGAAACTCAAATATCACTTATTTTGGAATGAAAATATGAAGTCAATTTATACTATTTATAACGCATTATATTTGAATTGAAACGAGAATAGATATTTTGGTATATTCTTCTTTTCTTTAGATACTGGCTACTGCTATTTATGAGTATGCAAGTTCTTTCATTAGGATAAGCCCCATTAAATGAGCAAAATGACCACATCTCGTATTTGAATAGCGACATTGGTGAGATTCAAACATTCTGCAAATCGGTATTCTTAATTAGAAAAGCATAATCATAAGCTTTTTCCCGACAACTAGCGAAACGGCCACCCCCGCCAAAATGCCCTTCGTCCAAACTCGTTTGCAGGATGACTGCAGACGAGCAGCTTGAACACATCGTATCGCGCACCTTGGCCACCCATTTTGCAGCTTCCCAAACACCAACCCTAGTCAATTGTGAAAATAAGCATTGCTATTTACTGCTATTCCATTAAACAAATCAATAGAAGGATTACCGGGCATCGTTGAACGCTGCTGACACGAGCATTGAAGGACAGCAAGCTCCCTCATGAATATTTTCATAAGGAGAGTACTTGAGAATGTATTCGAAGCAGGATTGATTCCGAGGATCTCCGAATTCTTCGTAATCCAATGTAGTAAGAGGTAAACTTGGATCCAGCAGTGAGTTAAGAACATCCAGGAAAGGGACCTATGATCACCATCATCATCATCATCATCATCATCATCATCATCGAGAGAGAGAGAGCAAACAAAAAACAAACGAACAAACAAACAAACAAAGAAAGTAGCATATAAGAGCTCAATAAGTTATTCTGCTTCAGCATTTTTCTTTGATGTCTGCAAAGTAAGGCAAATCTTAGTTTTCTCAAAGAGATGAGTAATCTACGAACCTTCAAAATGGCAGCACGAAGCAGTTGCGGATGCATGTTGACAGCAGCCCCAACAAGTAAACACCCAGCACTCATGCCCAGACCACTCAACCGATCTTTATGGATTAGGCCATCACTGATCAGAGATTGAGCGCACGAGACAAAATCTTGTATGGAATTCAATTTGTTCGGTCCGCGGCCAAGTTCATGCCATGAACAATCCGGGCCAGCACCACCCCTGACCCCACAAGATATCACAAAAATGAACAAAGATTACGTCAACTTTCAAGAAGTCATCTGCCTATGAGGGTTCTGGCAAAAACTTGTGTACATCTTGATGCACGATGCATCTATACCCCAATTAGGATTTATAAGAGTATTCCTCATTAATTGTTCCATACTTGATAAAAGGCTAAGATTTAGATGATGACCCAACACATACCTTACATCAGCAAATGCCAAGAGCCAACCTCGGTCGAGTAAGCTTAACTGGTCAGGACACCAGCTTTTATCCAAATCGTCACCATAGGCACCATATCCATGAAGAAGCCCAGGAGATTGACCCTCTCGATATGCAGCCCGAGAGTGAAGGATGGTCATCGGGATTCTGACACCATCGTGGGAAATCACTTCCTTCCTTGTGCAAGAATATTTCTCAGAATAATCCTTCCACCAAACACTTCCATTTTTATGCATATCTATGGTAGTCACTTCCTCGTCTTTTCGAGAATATTTGTCATAGACATCCTTCCACTCCTTCCACCCAACACTCCCATTGCCCTGCACATCTGTTTGCAGCACGAGATGTCTAGAAGCTTAGCAGTTCTGTAGTCATAATATCATGAGTAATACACGAATATACCTGCTGAAATGTTTCTCACGTCTTCCTGGTGAGCAATGGAGAAGGTTTTAGTCAACATATCATAGTCAACCGTAAAATCAGGTATCTGCAAATGAATAACCACAGTTTCAGTTCAAATTCATCATCCCAAAGAACATGTTAGCGTTAAGAGTCAAATCTGAACCATACCACAGGTGACGATATGACAGCACGGTATACGGTGTTCATGAAGTCGTCATTCGGACCAGGTTTCAGTATACACATGTCAGATGGCAGAGGAAAAAACCAAGGATCGAGACTGTCAATCTCCATTTCATTCTGCAGTTCGGACCAAACAAAGCTAAGTACATTAACAAGATGTATTAATTGATGAAGGAAGATGTTCATACCTCATTGTCAAAATCAATTGGCATGTTGATAGAGCATGCTGAAGCTGAGCCGTTTTTGGTAAGGAAGAGGACCAGATGCCCGTTGAAAATATCCATATCCCATAAACACATATCATCACCAGGAATGAAGAAATCCTAGGATACAGAAAGCATAAATAGGTAAAAGTAGTTCCGAAAATATCTTAAAACTAAATGCCAGTAAAGATCAAAATTGATACAAGAGGAGGTAATAAGACAATCAAAGTAAATAATAAAGATCAAAATTGATACAAATAAGAGGAGGTAATAACACAATCAATCCAGAAAGAGAAAAATAATTTTAGATACCAAATTAGTACAAATGAAAGATTACCTTCAAATTAGCTGACTGTGCATCCTCAACTCTGCATCTGGCTAAATATAATCCGATGCCAGAAAACTTCTTATGTTTACTCGTAGGAGCATTAGTAAGGACGTAAAAAATGCCACGGTGATGTTCCAAAAAGTACTGAACTCCAGAGACACGACGACAAAACCTCTGCACCCCAGCATGCGGGTTGCTTGCATTTATGAACCAAACCTGCAGTGCAGCCAAAGAATTACAACGAAATTAGAGCGGAATCCACCTTCACAATTTACATTAACGCAAATAGACAAGAGAACACGGAAACAATAGTTCTTTCCTCAGATGATGTCCTTGAATTAGAATTCACTGTTATAAACTTGCCATCTTTTGTACTTGCAATATCTAAACAGAAGCGGGAATCATTTTCTGTAAGTATCACGGCATCATCCCCAGAATGTGATCCCAGTTTGGTGCACAATACCCTAATATGATTGTATACATGTGAGACAATATTCGGATTTCCCAAGGAAATAAACATGCAAGTGGTTAGAGAATTTGCCTGCAAGGCCGTAGGCTTTGGTCGCATAATGTATAAAATAGAGTAGAGCTATCCTGAGCCCAAGCCAAACTAACAGCACCCGCAACTCTAGGTTGGGGAAGAACGGAATCATTGCCAAGGTCCTTTATTTGAAGCTGAAATTGTTCGTCACCTTTGGTGTCAACTGTATATGCAAGAAACCTGTGGTCTGGTGATACTCTGCAGGTATTCACATGGACATATCCTACAAAAATAAACTCTCAAATTTTATATTTTACATGTATCTACATATGGGAATTTTTGCTGGTAATGCAAGATGAATGAAATCATATACTGCAAGTGCTAGATGATGGTCATATAACCATTTAACCAAGCAAGAGTAGTTCTTCTAAACACACAGAAGTTCAGCCTAAGGGCAAACTGCAGCTACAATGAAATTTTCAGAGATAATGATGAATCGGAAATAATGAGTTGGAAGCACTTGCCATGTTTTTCTGCGATGTCGTTCCAGTCAAGCAACACTTGTTCCCTGCCAAATCCTCCTTCGGAAGAACTGAAAATTGATGCTATCCGACCCTTGCTCTCAACTGCCGGTTTCCTATATAAGATCGGATACTCCTTCCCCTCTGGAATGCACTGATAATACAACCTATTTAATTTTGATCCAATCAACAATCCAACTAAAATTTACTTTAATGTTCATTTTGCACATTCGCTCTAAGGCAGACTAACTTAGCATGATTGCTACACAATAGTTCAAATTAGTTACCGCATGAGATAAAGCTAGGATACGATTACTTCGTTTAAACATTGAATTAGGCTACAAATATAATGATTAAACGAATAAGAAACAAATTTTACATATAGCTTAAGTGCTCTCACTTTTGCTTGCTAAAACCGACGAACCTAAAAACAGTGAAAAGCTATAAACGCAGAGAAGTAGGAAATTCGAATCAATCAACATAGCATGGCGCGGTGGATACGAACCAGGGGCCCCAACGTTCGGGAGGGGTGGTGATCTCGGGGGGCAATCTGGACACCATCTCGGAATAAAGTGTGTTCTGCAATTCTAGGGTTTCTCGCATAAATGCATCGGCGTAGGAGTTCTCTTGGTTGATGTAGCTGACGAAATCCGGGTCGCTAGTGTTGGACATCCAATGGTACGGATCTTGCCACGTCACTCCGTGCGCTGTTGCCGAGAAAGGAACCTTCTTGGCCACCGGAGGCGGTGGAAAGTGGGTTTTCCTGCAGGCGGTGGAGAAAAGCGCAGGGAAGAGGAGTTTGGGGAATAAGTGTGAACGGAATGTAAGGAGGGTCTTTCTAGTTGATGACCCAGCACGAAGGATGGGCCCCACCATGGCGGCGGCGGCGGCGGCGGCGGGCGGCGAGCGGCGGGCGG
Organism: Monilaria moniliformis; assembly: GCA_034509125.1. NCBI lineage: Eukaryota > Viridiplantae > Streptophyta > Magnoliopsida > Caryophyllales > Aizoaceae > Monilaria > Monilaria moniliformis. Next base: position 17,633 of record JAYDZE010548888.1, on the reverse strand, counting down.
CGAAAACTGTCGTGGTTGAGTGGCACTGCCAGTGGCATTGCAGAAAATGGGCTTGGTAAGCAAGACGAAGATGTCTACAGTATGGGCCCATGTAAACAGAGTTAAATAAGCTCAATTTCACAAATTGAACCAATTTTGATCAAGAAAGCCCAAATCGTGGCCCAATAATAAACATAAATAAACTTAATTAAAAAGAAGAAGTTATAGGCAATATGACGCTAAAATAAAAACACATTTTATAAACATAAATTATGAATTATGTTTTAGTTTTTGACTCAATTCTCTTTCCTTCAGCCACATCAGGCACAACTGACCTATATACTAGAAAATGATAAGCATTGCAATTTAGTGCATAATTGATAAAGATACAATCGACTGTTTTAGGGCCAATCACAACTTGTTTCGGAGAAGACACTTCCACATTCACTATACATCCCCAGACATTGAGGTATGAATATAAAGGTTTCCTTTCTTTCCATAACTCGTAAGAGTCACATCCATATCTTTAATTGAAATCTTGTTCTAGATATAATTCGTTGTTAGCATATTATCCCTCCACATGTTCTGGGGTAATCCCAAATCAATCAACAAAGCATTCATCATATCTTTAAGTGTTCGATTTTTACGTTCAACAACGTCATTCGACTGGAGAGAATATGGGGTCGTCGTTTGGTGAATTGTACCACTAGCGTGGGATAATTCCACAAACGAGGCTATATACTCGCTACCTCTATCACTTCGAACACCCTTAATTCGACAACTAAGTTGATTTTTTGCTTCATTTTCAAAGTCTTTAAATGCTTCAATAGCCTCATCTTTACCTCTTAACAGGTAAATATAACAATACATTGTACAATCATCAATGAATGTGATGAAATACTTTTTTACCAGATCTAGTTTGCACAAATTTAAAATCACATACTTCTGTATGAATCAACTCTAGAGGTTTTGTGCTCCGCTCAACCGAGTGAAACGACGGCTTAGCCATTTTAGCTTAGCACAAAATTCACATCTTTCATGTGAGTTGAATTCACTAACCTTTAGTAAATCGAGGTTTACTAATCTTTTTAGAGCATTTAGATTTACATGTCCCAATCTACAATGTCATAATCGGAGCACTCAAGCAAATAATAAGATGAATCATCTCCCTTATAGGTTATGTATTTTCCACGGCACATGGTCGTTACATTCAGCTTAAAGCCCATTCACTAGGTGTCCTTCACCTAGTAACTTTCCAACTTGGTAAATATAAATTTTCCAACTTAAATTCTAGTGCAAATCCATGATTTACAAGAAGTGAATCTGACACCAAGTTATTTCGAATGTCTGGAACATGCACCACATCCTTAAGGGTAAGAACCATTCCTGATGACAATTTCAGGAACACATTACTTATATCAACTACATCGGATAAGGCTTGGTTCCCCCATACAGAGCTTTCTACCTTCAACGGTTTTGTAGGTAGAAAAAAGTTTTCTTTTCAGACACACGTGATATGTGACACTCGTGTCAACAAATCATTTCTTCGGATTGTTGGTGTAGTTCCATTCGGACACCACTGTGACCACCTCGTGGTCCTCGTTGTTTTTGACAACACGTTCGAATAATCTGCACAGTATTGTCTTCAACAATATATACACAATTATATTGAACACTAGGTACATTGTTATATTCAACAACACATGCATCCCAATAACTACTACCAAGTCTAGCTTGGTCTTATTTGTCCAATGACAAATGATAAATACAACTCCTAAGGAATGAATTACCAAAAAGAGTTAGCCATTTCGCAGTCCAAAAACTTTGCGACTAAATGCCGCTTTATTCCAGCGTTTGTGTTCCTATTTTCTCTAGTTTCGGGTGACATAATCATGTCTTAGCAAGAGTATAATAATTCGTCTTGTAATTGTTAGAAATATGGAAGAAAAAAAACCAAGCCGTGAAACAGGCAGTACTCTTGCTATTACAACCGGAAGAAAGAAACAAAATGAGTAGGATGGAAATTACAACGAATATTATATAACAAACTAAATTATAAGTCGAGTCGAGGAAAGCCCTCTTTTCGCAAGACGAATTACGCCTCGGCTGGTGCTCTCGAATTGGCTTATCATCCCCAAAGATAAAACGACTTCCTCATAGCATGTAGAAGCACCTCAAACCCGCTAGGCACCGACGAACTTGACAGAGTTCTAGAAATTAAGCAAACAATCCTCATAAAGAAACTAAACAATGGATGTGTGATGCAAATGCTCGTGAGTTTAGAGAGGATTGTGTTGTTATGTTCTCTTTCACTTCCAAAGACCACGCCAATTTATAGGCTCAAGGAAGGACTTGAAAATGTTCGGCCATTACGACACCTCGTCAATATACCGACAGTTACAACAGGTGAAAGACCAAAATCCTTAATCACTTGAAAGTCGTCTTTCATTTATTTCTAACATATCATTCTTCTTATACCATGTTACAGATTTCAATATCCCATATTAATTATGTAAGATAATATATATAGAATTTATAAACCAAATTTAATAAGTTAATATTTTAGAATGAATTTTCCTATTTAGTCTATAACATCCCATCACATTATTAAAAAATGGGCCATTTGATTACACCAAATGGGCAAAAATAGGATTACACTATCAAATCATGTGGACAAAAGCGGGAATTAATACACCATTAAATCGAAATCATTCTCGAATCTTCCACTTCCTCTTAATCTTACACCGTCAAATGAGCAAAAAATGGAATTACACCGCCAAATCTTTAAAAATGGACTTAAATCGATATTCTTACACCATCAAGGCATCAACTAAGGCCGTATAACAAAAGCCAACATTCGACTAATTTGAGGAGTCTAAATTCTATAATACAAATGATAATATAATTATTTCAGAGCTTATTTTACATATTTGCTTCAACTTTTTTGCTCACCCCCTATCCACCTCCTCGTCCATGACGATGCAGATCACTCTGATTCAAACATTATCTCTCTCTCTCTCTCTCTCTCTCTCTCTCTCTCTCTCTCATTGAAATTACGCGAGCCAATGGTGGGGGTTCAATAGTTTAGGATATTTTTATTACTATCACGACAATTCAAATATTTGATTGATTATTAATAGTTGAAGATTTTTTTATTACTACCACAATAATTTGTGTCTTTAATTGATATTTACTCCAAAATAAATTGTTACTATTTTTATGTGATTTAATCTTGGTTAAATTATGCATCTTAAATAAATGACTATGAAAAGTCCTTTAATTTGGTATATAAATGTAGAAAGTGAATTTGAAATATTTCTTTTAAATTTTAATAAATTAAATTATCTTTTAATTTTTCATTTATTATTTCTTTTTCTCTGGATGTGTTTACTTTTTTTTCCTCTTTCTTTTGCTTTTTATATTTCTGATATTTTTATATTATATTATGTGTTCTTATTTATTTTATGTATAAAATTCGATAATAGAACATAATAACACAACTATCAAAAGATATCAGATTATATTATATTAAGAAGAAACTTACAAAATGGCTTCTTTTATCTATGAACTAAAATCTATCAACAAATAAATTACGAGGAGTTATCAATTAAGTAGTGTGTAGTTAATTTTTCTAAGTACATTAAAAGTTAATGAAAAGCCAAATAGAGAGATTATGCAAAGATATAAAATCATAATTATAATCAATTGTTCTAATATGAGGTGATTTCAAAATAAATTACCCGGCCCATTTTGTAATTTGGACATGACTTTCAAATCTTTTCAAGTACATTTAAAATAATTCTAAATTTTGTAATTGCAAACGAAAAATAAATAAATAAATTTGACTATCAATTTATGATAAATTTTTCTATATGCTTAATTTTTTTATGAATTCTTTTAGTGCATGATACAATGATAAAATCGATCAAATATATAATGTAGTTGACTCAATTCTCAAACCAACAAGTAACAACAAAGATCAAACCAACAAGTAACAACAAAGATGTCCACTGACTCTGTCCATGTAAAGAGTATCATGGGCTTAATGCTAGGGCCCAATATTATTTCCAGTTTTCGCTCTATATAAAATGAAGTTAAGTAACCCCATTTAAGCCCAAACGTGGCCCCATTAACTCACATACATTATAATATAAGATATGTACACAACAATTTTTTTTTTTTTTTTAAGGGATGTACACAACATTTTCAACTATAAATATGGTGTTCCGGACCAATTTAATGGAAAAATAAAATTCCTTTTTTGGTTGTTTTGGCTGTCTAGTTATTATGTGTTTTGAAATCACTCTAACTATAAGTTGTTATCTGGATTATTCTTAATTCAACATTATTATTTTGAGTCTATGACATAAAGTACTATATGTATATAGTAAAAGAACGAAACATAATATTTGATAGATATGTAGATTTGTTATATATTTATAAGGGAACATATCTGATATATCCAAAATTATTTAGCATTTATCCAAATTTTAAGAAGATGTGGTGGCCGGAAATTGCTCATCGTCCAGCATATTATACGACGTTGTTCCAAAATTTGGAAAACAACGTCATTTTGGAGTTTAATTACTGATTGATTTCTAGTTAGGGTTCCTGTGTCTGTTTGACCCTCTTTGGCACACACATCACAGAGTGATGCAGTTGAAAACACCGCAACATGTCATGGTTTGAGGTTGCGCACTAGGGATTCCTTCTCCTGCCCCTTTAGGAAGAAGGGTCCTACTCATCTCACCACCTACCTCTAGATCTTCAAAATTGGCGATTATATCAACACCAAGTTTAACGGCTCAATCCACAAAGGGTATGCTCCAGAAGTTCTACCATGGCCGCATCGATTGTGTTTGCAACGTCACCAAACACGTTGTCTGCATTGACGTTAACAAGCAGGTTGGCAACAGAGATGGTGGAGGGAGGGCCCAAATTGCTCAATTTCATGCCACAACCACAAATCTGCCGCCGGATTTGACGACTTGGGTAAATTGAGGCGGCAAAATTTGACAAAATCGTGGAAGAGACGTCGTCGTCGAATTTGTGGGATGGGGCTTCAGTTCTTGAGCAGTGGGTGCAGATACCTTGCCATGGTGGAAGCGGAGCACTTGAAGAAAGAAATAAAGAAAGAAAGAAGATGAAGAATAGACGCGACTTGGGTTTCTAAGTCATAAGTCGCGATTTCTATTTCTGAGACTAAAACGTCGTAGTTTTACTCATAAAAAATGCCACTGATACGATTGAAATTAAACGAACGTACAATAGAGAAAGCTTCGAGGAAGAAAGTAGATGAGAGATAAGATTTTTGATAAATCTTCTTGATACCTAATAATGATAAACATGACAAGTATTTAAAGTAAAGAAGCAACATAATAATAAGGGAAATCTAATTAATTAAATCCTATAGTTATCTTGTTGCCTAACCCTAATGCTCCGCCGCACCCCATCCGTTTCCTTCCTTCTTGCACGGCGCATGTCATCCTCTTGGCCCAAAACTTCACGCTTGCTCGGCCCATGTCTTCGATGTCACGGCCCAAGTCTTCATCGTGGCTCTCTTCGCGAGTCCTCTCTTCCCGACTCTGCACTTCATTCGTAACAGCCACCTAAATCAACTCTTGACATATCAACATTATTTCATCAAAAAATAGTGTAACGTGAGTTAAAATTCCATGTCGGATCAAATAGGTCACTAGACAAAATTCGTTGTGGTAAAATAATGACAAATTTGATAGTTAGTGTATTGTCATACAAAATTTAAAATTTATGTGCAATTCATGAATTGACTGAAAATTGTTGTATTCGAAATCTATTAATTTATTATACATAAACAGAAAACACAGAAATAAAATGTATTCATATTTGAGCTCTAGGAGACTAATTGTCATGTGATCGCAGAGAGATTCGAGCAGAACAAGTTTCTAACAATTTGCAATTATATATAATTATAATCCAAACTCGTGATAGTCAATCGTATAATTATTGACTGCATGACCGTGAGGTCAAACATATCTCATTGATTGGCACGAAGTTTCCATGGTTCAAAATGTTCACACAAATATCAATAAGCAGCGGCCTTACCAAAGTCACACACATTCTTGATTCATGCCCCGAATGTACGGCATCTAAATTACTAAAGATATATACACAAAGTATTAAAGATATATATATTAATGTTATTCAGGGCTTATTAGATTTTAGATCCCTTTGACCACATCGAAAACGAGACAAAAAAGTAAGAAATTTGAGCATTGAACAAAGTGATAATAAACTCCTAGATTATTACACCATATATAATTTGTTACAAAATTGTCGGCCACAAAACGAAGCTACCAAGGCGGACATAATTCCTCATTCTCTTCCCTAATATACTTAACCATACACAAGTAATCATAAAAGATATAAAATTCAAAAACCTACCAATTAATTCTTTTCTATTTTTTCTGTTCTTGTTGAAATTTGGAATTATATCCATCAAAATTGGCTCAAATGGCCCCCTAAATTAATAGCAAAAACCCATGTTTTATGGGACAAATGGTATTTGCTTGTTATGTATGGGACGTCTTCTTTTGACCCACCTATAATCCATTGTAAAATATTCCGATTTGTTGGGGCCTTCTTCTTCATCACCATCATCATCTTCTGTTGTTGCATTTATCAAATTTTCTTCTTTTTCATGTTGTTTGGTACCTGCACACAAAGATTATAAATATGTAGTATAAGACAGTAATTAAATGTCATTAATGAAACTGTGATGTATGCCAACATTATTGAATAATGGAATGGATTAATATCAATATTGATTGATCCTTGTTTGCTGTTTGTACTGATAGCTTCTGGATTATTGATCTCGATTTGACTTAATTATGCTATTATGTCACGCTCCATATCATGAGCTTATTTTATAATTAGTACTATTAATTATTTGAGTTTGAATAGATAAACACGATCATCAATATCCGGTTGTTAATTAACTAAATAAATTGGCAAAATCATCCAGCTTGAAACATGATCCTGCAACTATTAGATTGGCATATAAAATGTCACATGTTTAGATATATGCCATTGATAGACAGGTGCAAAAACCTTAAAATGAAACCTTTCATGCATAGTGAAATTTAATTTTTTTCATGAAAAGGTAATCTGATTAAACCAATCATCACATTCTCTTTTCTTCTAGATTGTCAAAATAGAAGTTTCTCTTGATGATGCTCTTGTCTGTTTCTGATCAAAACATGGTGCAAAAACCTCGAAATGAAAATATTCATGCATAAATAAATTACGTTAATTTATCTCAAGAAATGTAGTAATTGAAAAGAAATAAAATATAATTGTCATAATATTTTTCTCCTAAATTATCAAAATAGAAGGCTTCAGATACCTGACGAGACTTGTGGAAATTCATCGTGCGCCGTTAAATCTTCCTCAGCAGAGCTCTTCGCCTGATCGGATGGATACAATTCAAGTTAGCAGGCCATAACCAAAAAGTTACTAATCGAAACCGATCTATATATTACAAGATAGGAGAAAACAGATGGCAAGAAAAAATTACTAACTATTTCATGATTGAGATTCATGCGCTTTCTTGGCAGCGAAGGTTGAGCAAACTTTGCATGATCACCTGCATATATAATTCCCAATAAAAGGTTATTATAGATACAATTGGTGTAATATAAGCAAAAAAGGGTTCACAAATATTACCTTGTTGAATAGGTTTGTTGAGATTGAGTTGGTCGGAAGCACAGGGTGCCAACAGAAATGAGATAGCTACTAGAAATGTGACTGTTAGGGTTTGCAATTCCATAACTAAGATTGGAAATTAAAGGTTTTTAGTTGAGCGGTTTTCCAGTTTTTGCTTTCTGAAACTTGAGATTTATAGCAGAGAGAGAGAGAGAGAGAGAGAGAGAGAGAGAGAGAGAGGTGAAGACACGGCACAAGAGGGTATCAAGAACCTACACAGAGCACAAAATTCAGAGTTCCAAAACAAAGTACACAGAAACCCTAATTTTTTATATTTCCTTTTTAGGAACCTTATTCACACAATTTGGGTTGAATTCTTGGCACCTGCTACTTTATACCATATATTGGACCTACTTGTGTATGTTTTTGTTCACTATACACGTTTCTTAATGTAACAAGCAACTCACAATGCTTAGTTCGATGTAGTAATTAATTAATGATCATGACAACAAAATCATTTAATATATTCCTTTTTGTTATTCTTTCATATTGCAGTTTTCCACAATTTTAGTAGAGATTCAAGGGTAATATAGGATTCTTTTTGTTATTCTTTCATATTGCAAAATCTTAAAATTGTATGATGGTAATTCATTCATTAATAGGATCACTAAATAAATAAAGTCGGTTATGTAGTGTGGATTGTGGAAGTAACGTATTAGGATAGAGACCCTTTTCCACCATGGGGTAGAATCGTCTTTTCTTTAAACACATATCAACAAGAATATTTATATATATATAATCTATGTTCAAGTAGGGTTGGATTCCAAGACAATTGTTGCATATCAACTCATGACTTATTTTTTTCATACACGGGCAACAGCTCAAGCTACAGGTTGAAGATTTCGATTTTTTACCAAATACTATAATTCCAATATCTTCATTATAATGTAGCAGAATCTTTCTGGGATTTGATGTCTGTTCGTTATTGAATTCTATTCTCTGGAATAGTTTTTCAGTCTCTTCTTGAATAAAATTGTTCTTAATTAAGGAATGCGCTAACGGTCTAGTTCAATTTTAAAACTAAATAAATATGATATAAAAAAAAGTCGAAAATATGTGGAACAAGGGGTCGGGCAATTTCCCTCCTACAAAGCCCAAAATGAAGCGGATCGGGATTTGTTCTTTAGCAAAGCCCAAGGCCCATTACTATAGCATAAAGTCAAAACAATGATTTCCACTTTGCAATCGATATATGAACATATAAAAATACAGGACAGGAAAGAATGAAAGAAAAATTTGGATATAGCTTAAGCCCTGCATGTAAACAGTAAATATCACATGGCAGCAGCTGTGACAATCAAAAACATGTCGTATGAATATCGACTCACATACTTACAATACTCCATTTCTGAAATTTTCAGACGTATATTTGTTCACTAATAAAGCTATCACAGAAGCACTTAGAATCTACAGCAGAGAACACCTGATCTCCAACCCTTGTGTTTCCTAAAATCTCTCCCATCCGCTTTTGCCATTCGAACCGGGCTGCTATTCCATTCGGACTGTAATCTGCAAAGAGGAGAGAGTACATGGCTAATGAGATCACCCGTGATGAAACAAGGAGGGCAGACCAGATTTGATAAGGGGAGAATGTTTACACTGGGAAAGCAAAAGATTTCCCGCTCGTTGTGCTGCCATCAGATCGATGAGAGAGACTCCCAGAATAAACTATTGGCCCAGAGTAAGTGATCATGCTAGCTGCAGAGAAGCTCGTTTCACCCATATCTTGTTGTAACTGGTTAGCAACTGGGACATCTCCGGATTCCCTTTTATCGTGGTTTGGAGCATTTGCCTCAGAAGCCTGTGCATCGTTCATCGCAACTGGGATTTTGTTGCTAGGAGACTGAACTAGGCCATCATCTAGGGAATTATCATCAGAATTCGCTTGGTTATGTTTAGGGGATCCTTCATTTGTAGTGGACCCACAATCAGAATTCCCTTCATTGCTTACTAGGGATTGTTGCTGGGAATCATCTACTCTGTCGCTTGTGCACTGAACTTTCACTTCCATGACATCCTTGTGCACATCCCCCAACTCAGTAGACCGTTCCTTAACATCTTCAGCCATGTCGTTGCCAACTACCACCCCATCAGGGGAGCTGAAATTGAAAATAATGGTTCCATTTTCAATCTTACTATTGTATGCTAGGCAGCTAGCTTGAACATCTTTCCCTGTGCCTCCTGCCTCGGCTGATGATGCAGCAGGACATTCAGGTACTGCTTCTTGATCAAGAACCTGTTAGGGATAGAATAGCAATATAAATCCACTTCATGAATAAGAAAGCATCACAAGATTGTATAGCAATCTGGAGTAGTTCATGCTACAGATAACAAGGCAGGCAACTAGGAAGCAATACGTTAGAACACCAATTGGTGTGGTATAGCAAAGCTCAGAGCAACCAATCAGCTAGAAAAAAAAAGGTGGGTGGAGCAAAGTTGGGGAAAAAAAACCTGGTCAGGCAGACTAGCAAAATTTTCGTTTGAAAGTTTCCTATCTGCAAGGGAGTCATCTGAAGAATTAGTCTCAGCCTTGCAAGCTCCATCAAAGCATGCTTCACTCATCTCCACTGCATTCTGTAGGCAAGAATCTAGCTTTTCCTGAGAGATCAACTTTTTCCCATCATTTTCTTCTTTTCTCCAACATTGATCAGCAGCAAAGCTATCGGCATCCATCAATGAATCTTCCTTAGCATCAAGATCGTCATTGTCATTAGGAGACAGGGGAAAAATAGAACTTTCTATCGCATTTGAATCTTTCTCAGGCCTCCCTTGATCGACACATATATCCTTCGACATTTGACAATCAATCTCTCTATAGCAAACCTCCAACTCTGGAAGATCACATTCCAATACATTCTTATCGGTAAACAATGGAGAACTGGAATCTCTGGAATCACTTCCATTACGATCTGCTGCTAACTCTTCAATTGTGTCAAAACTTTTACGCTCTGGACTTCCCTGCTCTTTCTCCATATCAAACGAGTCGGAAGATAATGAATCTGCATCCTTATCCCAACTGTTTACATTTTGTGATTGTCCATCTTTACTTTCCTTTCTAGGAAAATCTATTGTTCCATTATCTATGATTAGATGATGTGAGAGTCCATTTCGACCTTCCTTCCAAGGAGAAGCCATCGTTCCATTTTCATTATCAATAGAAGAGTCATCTGCCACTTTAAAGTTTGAACAGTCATCTCTATCTTTTGCCTCTAATTCTGTAAGACTAGCATCCATCCCAGAATCATTTAATGCATATCTTTCTATACTTCCAAATGCCAGGGCATCAGTTTCCCTCCCTAAACATCTTGAGTGTTTCTTTCCAATTTTCCTTCATGGTCATGATTCCTATGCAGGTCAAAGATCCTGCCAAATGCATTTGGAGAAGGTTCAGAAAAATTACTAATGCAAATACAACTTTGGACAGCTTCTTTTTGTTTAAAATTATGAGAATATATTAGTTGAAAGATAATCAATTCGTAAGGTGATACAAAACTGAATTCAGTAAAGATAACAGGATGTAGAAAACACAGCCACCAGCATACTATAATACATAAGCTTTATGCAAACCAGTTAAAAAGTTTAGGTGAACAAAACAAGCATCTATGAACACAGACAAAAGTCATCCCTAAAACAAGGAAAAAAGTATTTAAGAAGAACATTAGATATAAAACTGGACCGACCTTAATCTCATCAAGAGAGACTAGGACCTTCTAATTATAACTCTATCAAAAGCCAGAATTAAGAGGTTATGCTTCACAGGATCCAGTTTCAAACTTGAGTCCTGGGTGTCACATGCCACCAATAACGAATGCTTTAGCTTACTTATAAAGTTATCAGTTACTAGAACAATCTGAAACATCATGTGTACAAATGCAAATAAAAGATACAGCCTGGAAAAACCTAGAGCATCCGTTAAAGAACAATTACTTGTAGATTTCATATACAATACATGTTTCCTGGTTGTGATTGCTCTTAAGAGAGCAAAACAAATAAATGAAGACCTAAAAATCCTCAAACTGATTACCTCACCTTTCCTTTTGCAGATGAACATGTTATTGATATCTAGACATGTCTGCTAGGCTGTATATCTTCACCGATTAAACCGGTTCTGTTATGGGAAAATATCTTTTTAAGCTTTAATCGTAAATGCAAAAGCTCCAACGTCGTACTTATTTTAGATTAGAAGAAACTAAAGATACAACAATTACGGAATATTTAGCAAATTTCTTTTACGCAAAAAACTAAATAACCTATAAAAAAAATTGGGCACAGACAGTAGACTTAAGCTTTGGAATCTTCCCTTTGTCTAAAGGTGAAGTGAAGAAGAGGACAAAGATGAAGTCCCCCACTTTTTCGAACATCCCAACAAACCTTTAACAGCTAAAATACACTCACTTTTTTTAATCTATATTTCTAGCTTCAAAGTCAAAAACCCCACTACCCAACTACATCATTTGCCTGCTCCTCTCTATGACACATTCTCCCTCATTCAGATCTGAACGAATCATAGTTCCTAAACCTCTCCCACTTGCGTTCAAAAATAATTTCCCAAATTCTAAAAAAAATCATAAAAGAGAGGCTATATTTTATGTGATTGCCGAAATCTCAAAACAGTCAAAAGGGGAGAAAGAGAGAACGATAAGAAACACACGAATTCCTGTTTGATCGACGACTGAGAAGTGCCCTTATATCGATTCAAAAAAGACTGCCAAAATCCCCTTTCACTGCACCATTCCAGAACGAAGGTCAATAATTGAGAGAAGAAAGGTACGAAAAGAGACAATCATAACAGCCTAAATCAGAGGAGGAACAGCAAACAAAGACATCACAAAAAGATTAAAAAATACGATCTAACCCAAAATCACAAATACGCAATTTTACCGTACAAAAATCACACAACACGCAATACAGCTGAAAAATACTTTCAGAAACCTCAAATTCTACCGCAACTCCGCAAAGAACAAAAACAAAGAGGATTACCCTCTTTCAAAAAAATAAATGGTGGCGAAATCTCAGCCGGCTAAACGACACAGCATCACGGCGATTGATCTGATTCACGTACGTATGAATACAATAACCTCTACAAAACTATAGGGTAGATACAGACAAACGCAATCTCGGATGAGAGTTGTAGAGGGAGAGAGCTGCGATGGTGCTGCTGTGTGTAGTTTATATGAGGCGTTTTAGTATTAAGTGAAAAAGCAATCACTTCCAAAACACATATAGTCAACTTTCTGTCTCTACGCATACATACAGCTTACGTGTATGTAAATATATATATATATATATATATATATATATATCGTTTTATGTTGTGGTTATAATAATAAGGGCATTAATTACTGGGGTTATCCCATAGGGAAGGAAATCATTTTCAGACTGAGAAAAGGCTGTCACATAATAAACTAAAATCAAAAAATATTTACCCCTTTTTTCTTGACCCAACGCCCACTGATCAGCACGGTCGATTTGGAACCCTGTGATTAGTTATTACACGTAAATCCCTAGATTAATAAAATATGTGGAATAATTGTTTACGGTATGCGGGCGGAGCCTGACAACGGAATCCTGATTGGGGATAGAATATAATTAGAAGCTAGAGAGAGAGAGAGAGAGAGAGAGAGAGGGGATATTTTTATTTAAACGGCGGGAGGGAGTCAATGGTGAAATCAAATCCAAGTTTTGTTGCTGAATAATCTTTTCATGGTATGGAAAGTGAAAATTGACTTGTTATTTATTAATTTTGTGAATATTGGTTGATTTGGTATTTTATTTGCAGGATCTCAGTATTCCTCTTTCATTCGTCGATATATTTAGTAACTTTTGCGGTAACATTAAATAGGAAGGCGGTGGTGTTACCATAATTAACTTTTAGAGCGAACTGATGCACTCCAGCACTTAGCTAGCATTCTAAATATATCATATTGGAGCATTAATGACTAGGGTTGTGAAACGTGTATCACTTACTTTATATAACATCTTTTATTGCATTTATAGATATAAATTAAATTTAAATAACCTCTGTGGATAAAGTTTAAATAACCTCTCCTATATTACACAACCATCTCTTAAGGTATCGGATTAATTAGAAAACTTACATTTCTTTATTGTTAATATGATAATCACAGGAACACGAGAAAATAAAAAATTGACAACTCCATTGATAGTGCTTAGTAAAGAAAAGTTCAGTTACGAAAAAATATTAAGCACCGCTTAAAAGCCAGTGAGAAACAATTGTGGTAATTAGTATTTTTCCTATCATTGTATTATATGAATATGCCATGTGTAAAATGACCTATACAACCTGAATTATAACACAAATATCGTATCCTTAGATAAAGGGTTGAAAACGAATGTATTGCTTGTTTGCTGGGATTAGTACGAGAAAATGTAGTATAATCAATTTGTCTGTATGTGGGTGCCAAGGAGTTGAAATATTATATTGACTTTGACAAAACAATAAACAATAACATATTCAGGCGGAGGGGTACTTTGCTTTATTTGCAATTAATTATTGCAATTGTTTTGTTTACATTTTGTTAAAAATATGTTAGAAATATACGAAACAACGAGTTATGCGGGCGGTATTCTAATTATTACAATCAAAAAATAGTTTAGTATAAATGATTATAGGGAAAAGAAATGTACAAATTAATTGTTAAGTCGAGTTGAGCAAAATCCTCTTTTGCAAGACAAATCACGGCTAGTGCCTTCGGATTGACGTATTGTTCTCAAAGATAGACGACTTCCTTATAGCGTGTAGAATCACCTCAACCCGTTAGGCATCGGCGAACTTGTTGGAGTTCCGTTAACTGAGCAAACAAATTTCTAAACGAAATGCAAAGTGATGTATACGCGAGGAAAAAGCTTTGAGAATTGTATTGTGTTTTCATCTCTGAACTCACGCCTATATATAGGCCTAGGTAGGAGATTTGGAAAGCCATGACTATCAAGATACATCAATTGATCGGCAATTAAAAAATCAAAAGTTTCGGCAGCAGAAACCCCAAAAATTCCAACAAAATATTTGATTTTCTAAATAAGGGAATATTGCTCTTCAAATTGTTCTAACATGTAGTGATCACCCTTCTCATTCAAATTTTATTTTATAAAATTGTAGATTCGATCTTCAGTTCTAGTTTTATTTATATTTTTAACTATAATACATTAAATTAGAGAGCGCGACCCTCAAGCATGGTATAGTTTGCTCCATCTACAAATTCCAGATGAAAAATGTATAATTATATTAGATAGACACAAAATACCTAATATAAAGGGTAAGGATTGCAAGAATTTGTATATGTTATATATATATAGGGAAGCGCTCTGTATGTATGTATATATATATATATATATATATATATATATATATAGGGAAGCGCTATCGTGAAACTTACCCTTAGATGTTTAACTAAGAGAATATATGAACCACTAGATTAATAAATTAACGGCTCATATTTACTGTACGTGTTTATCAGCAAAAGGGTATAATTGTAAACAAAATCTCAGTATTTAAGGAAAGACCCTAAAATCATGGGATTAACCAATCTAAACAAATCTCACGATTTTATTCAATAATTCATTTTGAATATCAATCATCATCTTCACTCAAAACACTACAAATCGTCCTTTCAATCGTCGTCTTCATCCGAAGCATTCAAAATCTTTAGACGAAGCTGGAAATTCTCCAGTAACAATGCATTCACATTATCATTATACACTATGAATTTTATCATTATACAATGATACTTGTCAGTATAAAACATAAATAATTATAATACAACATAATATATCATTATAAAATATGGATTACATCACTTATCATCACAAAACGATAACATGTATCATTATATTGAAAGCACTAAACATATATATGATAATGTCACACATTATCTTACAATTACTATATGAAAAGTAAAGAAAAGAATTTGTGAAAAGCTTCAAATGATATCACTTGCTACATGCTATATATTGCATGATATCTCTTCATGATAGCAATTACGTACATATTATATGATAGCGTCACACATTATCTTATAATTATATTATAGCTAGATGTACTATATGATAACATCACACATTATCTTACAATTACGTTATGATATTATTGCATGTATATATGATAACATCACACATTATCTTACAATTACGTTATGATATTATTGCATGTAGCTAGCTATAACATAATTATAAGATAATGTGTGACACTATCATATAATATGTACGTAATTGCTATCATGAAGAGACAACATATAATATGTGTGCCTTATTAATATTATTTTGGTAATAATATATAGAGCATTTATATTATCATATAGATAATTAAAAACAAATGTTTTTTTTATCAAATGTTTCTTAAATTTTCCGCCATGTAAATCTATATATACACAATAAAACTTTTACATATAATGACAGTAAAATGGTAAAGTAACACGCTCAATATATTTCACTAAAATAGTACTTACCATATTTTACTTATTATTCAAATTGAATATCTCACCAAATTAATCCTCAATTATTTGAATCCCCATTTTTATGGAGTTGGGAGCTTGGAGACCAACCTTCAAGTATTCCATCTCCATCGTATCTCTTAATAAATAATTGAAAATCTCTCTACGCACCACCACCGTTCACCGCCGCCGCCGCCTTCCGACCGCCTCCTAATCTCCACAAAATCAATTCCTCAAAATAATCAAATTTCTAAGTATATATCCTCTTTCGTTTACCGTATTGATTGGGTTTAGATTTTCCATTTATTGTTTTCCTCCTAAGCCGCATGGTTTTGGTTTCTCAGCTTCATGGAGTCGATTCCATAAATAATTAATTGGATAGAGGGAGAAGATTGAAAATTTTCTTCAAATTTTTGTGCTAAACAATTGATCTTAAAGAAATGCAGAATCGTCGATGTCGCCTTCGCGTATATGCACATGAAAACATGAGGATGAAGATTAAATCTGGTAACATTTTTGACAGATCTAGTGCTTATACCATTTAGGTATTAATATTATGCAATTACTAAATTCCGCCCCCAGCATATTGCTCAAATTTCACTTACATTAGATGTACATGCAAACCCTATTAATTAAAATAAATTTCTAATTCATAATTTCAAAACATTGAATCAATAAATGCAAAAGTTATTTCTTGCGTTGATATATGTTTCTCTTCCCACAACAATATATAATATATATATATATATATATGTGTGTGTGTGTGTGTGTGTGTGTGTGAAGGTTTCACCATATCCAACTTATATGAGTGACAAATAGTTGTTTTAGCCGTGGATGCTAAGAGATAATAAGAAATCTATCAGATATCCATGCCCTAGATGAAAATTGTAAACTTGGAATTATTCAAAATATACGTCGCAAAAAAAAAGATAAGAACTGTACCACGTCGATTCCAAATACGTCATTAAGTTTGGGCAATTTTGGAAGTAACATATTCTTTTTTCAAGTAATATACACAAACAACAAATACTATGCAAGAAAATTCTCACAAACAAACCCAATATAAAGAGAGAAAAAAAAATAACAGGTACATCTTAAAATTACAAAAGTAAGATTATAAGATCATAGTTTGTAACTAATAAAAAAATTTGTAATTTTTTTAAAAATTTGCAAATTAATATTGAGAATAAAAAAAAGTTAGATTACATATTTATTTCACAATTTATATTTTTGTGTGCGAGTAAATCAAAATAAATGCATATTTGTAAATGTAATTGATATGGCAAGTAATTAAAAGCAAAATGATTTATTTGTTAAATATCGTGACTTCATAATTTTATTAGGTTATCTGATATTAAAAAATCCTACAATGTGATTTCTAGAAAATTGTGGAGTTTAATTCGAGACATATATATATATATATATATATATATATATATGGTTAATTACAAATATTTAAAA
>JAYDZE010548877.1:0-13729 GCA_034509125.1 Monilaria moniliformis | reverse complement strand
CGCGGGTAGTTGTCCAGGGCGTGGGGGCTGCAGTCGATGGGACGTGGGCAGTTGGTCAGGGCATGGGCGGCCGTCCATGACGTGGGTTGCTGTATGAGCAGTGGGTCGAGTAGTGGGTTACTGCGGCCGAGCTAGTACCCTTAGTATGAACTGAACTGAAGTACTTACGAGGTGGACATAAGTATGCGTCGTTAGTCTCATCTTGATGCACATAAGTATGCGTCGTATTTAAAATATTAATTCTTCTTATTCTCAACGTCTGATATTTCTTAGATGACCCCAACTAACATAGGGGTAATTTCGTAAACTTGTTAAAATCACAACATACATTAACCTTTTATTATAATAAAAATATGAAAACATTTCTGTATTTTCCTCTTCTTTTTCTTCTTTCTATACCCGATCTTCGATCGTCAGTTGAAGATCGCCGTCGCCGGTAGTCAGCCTCTCTGCCGCCGCCGGCCTCCTCCACACACCAACACGATTCATTTGCTTCCTAATTCAATTTCGTATCGGATACATCATAAATCACATGTAGTTGAAGAGGAGGACGGGTAGAGAAAGGGGGAAAAGGGAACCAGGCGAGGCGGCGCGTGAGATTGGCGATAATGATTACGCGATCGAATTTGGCGGAGCAGCTGAGAGAGTATCAGATTCGTTCTAAGCATGACTGGGCTTCCGTTTCCTTTTTCTCCTCAACAACCAATCTCGCCTCTTCGAGGTATTTACTCAGTTTTTTTCTATGAAATAGAAGTACTCGTGATTATTCATAACATTAAGAAAAGAAACTAAATTTAATGCCTTTTGATTTATGTTGAACAGTTTCTTTTAGTTTTGTACATTGATTATCGTGTTTGGAAGAGATTGTATAGTTTAGGTGAAATGGTGAGATTCTGCGTTTTGGGATACTGTCGCTATAAGTACATGATTTTTGGGGTTTTACTGTTGCACTTTTTTATTTTCAAGATCGAGCAATTAAATTAGTGGTATTCAAGAATTTGAACATGATATGATTGTATTTGAATTTTGATACTGTTGATTGTGAATTTGAGGTGTATGACATTCTGCAAGACGTTAGCAAATGTTAATAATTAGAAGTTCACTGAAATGTTAGATTCACGGGCATGCTGGGCTTGGAGCATAACGATTGGAGATTTTATGTTGGCAATTGTGTATTAAGTACGACAAATGTTGTTTTATTTCAATCATATCGAATTTGAATCCATTTAGTTTTGCTTTTCAAGAGCTTCTAATAAGAATGTTAACTGGTAGTCTGGTAGAACTCTCTTCGTTCTCTTCCCCGAGTGTGTTGAGGTAGTAGATATCACAAGTAGATGAATGGGATACTTTGAGCAAGAGAAAGTTGAAACAGTTTCTCACCTAGCATAGTTTGATAATGACCTCCCAAGGACAGGATTAAAATGCTGAAATACTGTTGATATTTTATTAGAAGGACAAACTACATAGTATGCACTCTGTACATAGAAATGGAAGCGAAAAAACGATTACCTCAACTAAATGAGGAAAAAGAACAGATCGATGTGTGAAATTGAAGCTGACTTTTTATATGCAGTTTGTGCATAATTAATGACAATTCGATATGTCTGTCCTATTGCTTTTGGCTATCATAAGATACTAAACTTTTTTGTCAAGGATGTAGTGTGATCCTAATTTTGTTCAAATAATGAGTTTATTAAGAATTGAGTCATATTTATTGGATATTCTTTCTTCCATTTTGTGTTCAAAAGTTCACCACTTTTGGGGAAATTATATATGTTTAAGTAGATTAGTAGCAAGATTCAAATGAAGGAGCTCCTTCAGCTTATTTCAACTTGTCAAAGCCAATCAGGCAGTAGAAACAATCTCACTTTACACAGTACATATAAGGTTTTATGTAGTAAACTACTGAGAGAACTACTCAAGTTGGGTTTTCAGTGAAGTAAGGTTACAAATCTCTTATTTGTTTGTAAAAAACTGCTTTATCATTAGTGACGAAGAAGCCCTCATGTCATACTATGTGAAATCATCGGTAAACGTTAATGGTTTTTCCAGGTCATCCGTCAGTTATTACTTGCTCGTTGATGAAATGCATTTGGTATATGGACTAGTTCCCCCTATAAGCTCATTTCACTGTCGGTAAAAGGTTAATAGCGTAAATGTTGCTGTTAGTTGAACCACTAACTGGTTGACATTATCATTCTTAATTGCTTTCTTGTTCTTTTGAGATAGTTTGTAAGTGTTCAAAGTAAGTTTTTCACGGCTTTTCTGTTTTTTCCCCATTTTCCAGATTTAGTTATTTTTCAGTTTAATTACTTCATACCATTCCTCCTAAATCTTTACCTTTTCTCATTAATTTGTGGTTGCAGGGTTGATGTTGCAATCTTTGTTGTATGGGAACTTGTCATACTGGCATTCCTTGTTTTCTCAGCTATTTCCTTGTATTTTAGGCACGTGAGGCTTGCTATTGTTTTTATATTCTTTACTATGCTATTGCTTTTATTAATGAAAGTTACTAAGAAAGTAAGACTTGCTCGCAAGAAGAAGCGAAGGATGCTTCTTCCTTTATCTATGTAATTGGGAAATTTTGACCAAAAGCATTAGATTCTTTTTCTTTGCCATGTAGATTGTAAGGATTCTTGATCATTGCTCTTGGTCATTTTCTTTTCCCTTTTTTCGATTTGCGGTATCTGTAAGTGTATGTGATGCTAGATTTTGAAACTTCGGAAACTTCCACAAGGTGGTTGGAATCTTTACTGTTAGTTGGCAGGATTTTTGAGTCAGAACTCCTAAGTGACTGCATAATGCAGAACCAACAAAATACAAAAAAATAACAAGAAAAAGAAAAAGAATTCCGTTGCCGGGACTTTAACCCGGGTCTCTCGGGTGATAGGGGAGTTGATGTTGGATTTATTATGAAGCTTGTTATCACTTTTCAGTTTACTTAGGTCTCCAAGAATGAAAGCTTTTGTTAACTATACTATATTGAAAATAGAATCTCCAATTTGAAATTGATTTCGATGGCGGTTCTATAATTTTTTTCTACGTCTAATCCCCTTTATCGTGGATTCTGTTTCATTTTGGTATTCACCCCTCTTTATTCGTAAAGCATTCACAATCCCCAATAAGTAGGGGTGGGAATTCTGAGCACGATACAATCCACCATAATGTCCAAAAATAACATTATACAAAGGCCTAGAAGTTAGCAGGATTACAAGAGTGTCGGGTGAGAAGTGACTTCCATGATTGTTGGAAGTTTAATAAACTATCATATTGCATGTAAATCTGTGGAAGAAACTTGTAATTCTAATTTATAAATAACAATTAAGTGAAACCCTGCACATAATACCACGGCTAAACAGATGCTATTTGAAACCTTGAATGATTATTGGATTGTATTTTCAATTTCAGATGTATGGATTGAGCAGTCTCTTAATTTGCTAGTGTAATACCACATACCTTGCATACGAGTAGCAGCACTACCAAAATACCAACTATCTTCTTTTTGTTATATAAGATCAATAGGAGGCGGAAACGATTTAATAAATTATAATAAGAAAACAACACAACCAATTTTTTTTGGATTTTAAATAATGACAATAAAATGTCAAAACAATAGTAAAATGTATCAATTTTTTATGCAATTTAATGCATAACTAAAACAAAATTTAATCCAATTTGGATTTAAAAATGGATGGTTAAAATTTCTCTGAAACGCAGATCATTATACTGTTTTTGTTATACACATTATAAGGGCATAATGGTCAAATATCAATTTTAAACGAGATTTATTTTTGGTTGTTGGCGGAATTTCAATAGTAATGACTCAGTATTATTATAACATATGCAGAGTATCATCAAAACACTCATTATATGTCATTACAATGTATGTAGAATATCATCATAACTACCACTATAGTCAAATATCAATTTAGGCGATATTTATTTGGTTGTTGGCGGAATTTCAGGAGTAACGACTCCACTATATATGCACACGATACTAAACATGGATTTTTTCAAAATCTAACCAAATAATGAATCTAATTTAATAAATACAACTAACTTGTTAATTTAAAATCATCATAACTGCAATAACCGAATCATCATTATAACATATGCATAGTATCATCATAACGCTCATTTTATATCATTATATATCTATTTCGTATAAAAAAATCCCTAAAAATAAGGAAGTTACCGTAACTATTAAATTAAATACAAATCACATCCCTATAAAATAGGGATTACATATTACTGCGATTTTGACCATTTACTATACTACTCTTTATTCAATATATTAATTATAAAATAAATACACGTGTCATATTATTAGTTGTTAGAACTATTAATCGATAACATTACCCCAAAACGTAGTAGGGCCAAAAGTACAAGTTGGTTAGCATCTAATCATTTCACCAAACCATCACAAAAGTATATAGTCAAAAAATAGAAGTTAAGGAGACCAAGGAGCTCATTGTCTGCTGCCTCGTCGCCGACTCCTTAACCTGAAAAAAATTAAATAGTAGGGTGTGAGTGTGAGTATGCAAGCACACTCAGTGGGGTATACGCTGCAAGCAGATATAACTAATTGTGTAATGAATCATAACATAATGAACCATTTTTCACTTAGCTGACATCTATGTGTGACTAGTTTCGGTCCCTCGTGAACCTAACCCATGCGGGTTAGCCCCTCATGGGCTAATCAACTCCTTGATCCCTTGTGGATCCAGCCCCTCGTGGGCCACATTAGTTACATGAATGACACACGACTCACCAATGATTATAACCATGTAACCACTACACTTACAGATAATGTAAATCCCACTTGAAAAGATGTAATTTAAAAGAACCTCTTTAAACTTGATTCAGTTGTCCGTCCTTGAGCCTTGGATGCGCCACTCCTAGTACTTAAGCACTTTAACTTATTTTTTTGTACTTTCATACTTCAACTTATTCTTGAAACTTTTAATGTATAATTACAATTCCTTAATAATACTTAGAACTTCTATTATGTTTTGTAATTGTAACTAGAATAAAAGATTCTATATTCAAACTAAACTAAATTGAAACTCATTAGAAGCATCAAATTGTATTATGCAACTAAGACATGCAATGGTGTATTAGTTTATTTTTTCATAATTATTCAATTTCTCATTTGATACACTTTCTAAAAAAATGATTTATTGTCAATATAATCTAGCAATTTGATTGACTCATAACACTTCTTTTAACAATAAGTTTTCTTATTATAATTTATTAAAATTATTTCGGCCTCCTATTAATCTTATAATAAAAAAGAAGAAGATAGTTGGTATTTTGGTAGTGTTCCTCATATGCAAGGGATGAGGGCGTTACAGTTTGAGATAACAAGTATCCTCGTTATTTTATTCAACTGGTAAACTATTCATGCCATCCTTCGTATTTTGCAACCACTAAATTATTCTACAAAACACAAGCATATAACAAATGCCAAAAACTAAAAAATATTTGCTTGGAGTTGAACCCGGGAGCATACTGACCAACTAGACAACAACGGATTCTTGAACAAGATTTATTTTAGCATTTTTTGAGTTTGTGTTCAGTATTAATTTTTTTTTTTGATTGGATTACCAAAAATTGAGATTCATACTCTAATTATTCACCCTTACAATGTTAGGGTACAATTTATTCTTAATCAATAATGATTCTTTTTTTTTGTTTTTCTGAAGGCTTTTATTATGAACATTTATAATTAAGAAGCAACTAAAAAAGATCGGGATTGATTTTCGTTTCATTGACTCTTTAATTATTATTAAATTTCATTGATGTATTTTCATAATTTTTTTTTTGTATATTCTATTTATTTTACAATAATTTCGTTTGGAGTTTTAAAAAGGAAAAACTAAAATAAATCTTTAGTGTTGTTTAATGAATATTTACAAATGACAGATGAGTCAGTGTTTTTTCATATAGCTTCTTGCAAGCTTGACTTTATTTATGTTTTATTGAAGCTCGATTAAGCCGCTGAAATTCGACGAAAATTCTTTTACGTTATAATTTATTATGAAATTATATTGTTTTTATAATCATAACCTATGAAATAGTATTTATATAAATTATTTGAAAATATAAGAACTGACTTATGAGTATCATCACAATTGGAGCTTGTAAGACCAAAATTGATTTGTGAGTATCATCACATTTGAAGTTTGTAAGACCAAAATTGATTTGTGAGAATCATCTCATCTTGACCTTGAAAAATTATAACTGAGTTCTGAGTATCATCTCGTCTGTAGCTTAGCTGACCATCTCTTATTCATAAGCATTTTTTTTATGAAAAAGAAAATGCTCGAACCATAGGGGTGGTGAGCCAAACATCCAGTCCTTCATAAGCATTACCATGTCTGAAACTTGGAAAACCAAAATTTATTTGTGAGCATCATTTGGTCTGTAGCTTGAAAATCCGTAATTGAGTTATGAGACCCATTTAGAACTTATACATTTATATCTGTCCCACTAATTTACTACTTGTTCTCGTCCGAAATTTGTATAGTAATACCCACTAATTACCAAGTTCAATTATTCAAATATGTTTACAATTTATATATGTTGTATTTGTCATAATCTCGATTGTAAGTGCTTTTTAATATGTATTTTCGTCTAACATTTGAAACAACATAAAAAATCAACATCTTGGGTTAGAGATCAAAGAAGAAGGCTTTAAGCAAACAAAACAACTTCAATTGATTCTCTTACATGAAATAACATATATGTAAATAACTGACACAATTATTAAATTGTTATATGATGCTACGTCAACCTTGACACAATTAATAAATTATTATATGATGCTAGGTCAACCTTGTATTCTATATTATGGTCACAATTAATAAAATGAAGGAAATAAAGTAACTCAAATGTGTCTCTGAAATTCTCGATGATGAGAATTCCTCTGATGAGATGCGGAAAACCCAATGATGGAACCCGCCTCTTCATTTCTCTGGTGAGATCTTGTCTTTTGGTTTGTGATTTGGTCTATGTTGGTTTATGTTGGTTTATGTTGTTGGTGCATGTGTTGGCTTATGTTGTTGGTGCATGTGTTGGTTAATATTGTTGGTGTCCGATTGGGTGTTGTTGATTGTTGGTGTCTGTGTTGACTTATGTTGTTGGTTTAATTCGTGGGAGATAAGTGGTATGCCTATGAAATGATGAGAAAACATGCTCATATTTGTGATGGGAATTGATTTTTGAGATTGCATTCACATTTATACAAAAAAGTGTATCTTTTGATACCTAGTGAATCTTTACAAAAAAAGTGCATCTTTTATGCTTTCATCTTTACAAAAAAATTGGTTGCTTCTGTGATTGCATCTTTACAAAAAATTTCATCTTATGTGACATTCATCTAACACCCTTCAATAGCCTCCACATCTAAAACATGCACAATGCTATCTATTCCATCATTGCAGCCCATCTCTTTAAGATATGCAATGCACTACATTGCTAACTTTATTGGAACTTTTAAGTTCTGTGGGAGTTACTCTGATATTCTTAAAGCTGTTTTTCTAATGTGTGGAATTTTGTAGCCGTTGTGTCCTTTAATCTTCATGATCTCTACCACGCAACCATGTGAACATAAGAAAATATTGTCCAGCATTATAGGGCTTAGGTCTTCAAATGACTTATCCATTGCATTTACTAAATTATCAACTATCTTGTATGTTGTTTGTCTGCACTTGTAGTGATTGTATAGCTCTAAACCAGTCCAAATCACATTTGTATTTGGAGAATTTGGGAGTTGTTGTACCAATTTGATATTGAAACCAGATTGTGTTGCAGCAGCCCTGAATTCTGGAACATTGTCCATTATGTGAGGCATTGCATTGTCTTGTTGTATCTTGATATCTTTAGTAGCACCCTTTGGCCATTTTGAAATAATTGATGGTATGATTTATAATGGATAACTTTAGTGTCAACATTAAATGCATACATTCAATGCAAACCTCAAATAAAATCTTATATGCATACTCCGACACCTTAGTGATCAAGCAGTCTTTGATCACATCTTTTGTGATGCTTTATATTTATTTTGTCTCTAGTGTGCCTGCTTATCTGTTCTT
This sequence comes from Monilaria moniliformis, assembly GCA_034509125.1. Lineage (NCBI taxonomy): Eukaryota > Viridiplantae > Streptophyta > Magnoliopsida > Caryophyllales > Aizoaceae > Monilaria > Monilaria moniliformis. The sequence continues at coordinate 5,633 of JAYDZE010548877.1, read as the reverse complement.
GTTTTTTTCTCTTTACTGGTACTGGAATTATGAATGGAAATATTCCAATTTTGCCATCAAATAAAACTTCCCCATTCTGTGCAAATGGAGGCCTTAAAACAACACACATATACATATTTTTTTTCCAATAAATTTTTTACTTTTAAATGTCCTATGTGATTCATCTTCTCTTGGTGCCAACTAGAATCCGTGAGAGGTTATAGGGATACAAAACCATTTTTCATCAATGTGGATCGTGTTGTGCATATTTCAAAAGTTGATAATGTTTAGAATTCTATCTAGTTCTAAGGCCTTTAGAGAGAATATCAACCTATGAAACTTATTTAGGGCAGTTAGATTAGACCTTATGACTGAAATGTAAGGTCTGATCAGCCCTGCATTCACCCATGTCCCTACAATTGACTTTGTGCATCCTCATCCAATAGCTAATCTTTTGATTCTGCCTCTTTTTGTATAATGCAGACTTGTGAGTAATATTAAATCTAGAAGTACATGTTTTGCTATATTTCTGTTTTTCTTAGCACTGACTAAATGATCAGCTTCTCATTTTTCGTGTTGTTTCTTTTTAGATGCCCAATATCGATGTACAATTGATTTTGATATGGAGAACTTCTCTTGAGCTGCATTCAAAGTGCCTCGAGGTGATTTTCCATCAACGCATGCTCTGAGAATGAAATGGACCACTTTGTTTATCTGCTGTGTTGAAAACACTTTTCCGCCCATCTTTTTCTCTTTTTGAGTTTTGTGGTGTATCAAATGTTGTTGTATTGGAGAAATGACCATTGCTCTCTATGAATTTATAAGAGTTAGGAGCAGCTCACCCTTTGTGGCGCCATTTTAAAAAATTTGGACCAATTCATTGTACTGCCACCAATTTGTCCCTAAATTTTGGGTCATGTAATGCTTTGATTTTTTTAAGACAGAATGTATGGTTCAATTTTTTGGACATCTTCATTTGCATTTCATTCAGTTTTTTAATATCAACAATAAGTAAAAAACGTTAAGTATAAAAATTGGAATAAAAAAACACTTTTAAAAAAACATTCTAAATAACCCAAGTGTATAAAATGACCAATATGAAAAAACCATAAGTGTCGAATACCAATTTTAAAAAATTCAAGTTAAAAAACTGGACAACAAAATTAAATAAAAAAATGAAGTATAAATTGAAATAACAAAAATCATGTTTGAGATTAAATTTTGTTGAATTTGGATAAAAAATTATTTAATTAGATTAATTGGATGAGTTGAATGAAATGGAATGTAATTGGATTAATTTTCAATTTTTTCGCTCTCCACTAATACATCTAACTACTCTATTCTCTCTCCACTTTAACACACTAAATAATATATCCTAAAATTTCATGCCGGGCAAGAAATGTCTCATCTTTAATAGCACAAAGGAAATACTATTGAATTAGCTAAATTTGAATATAAAAAAATTTGTCCTTCATTGGAGCTTAAACCATATCGCTAATTTCTCTATCCTTTTGCTATACTAATTCCCTTTTTTCTCATCTGCGACATCTTCCCACAATCCAGCCTGTGACATCTTCCCAAATTACAACAATAGAAACTGGCGACCTGTTGGAAAATTAAGGCCTTTGACCTTTCATATGGCCAAGACCTTTGGTCTTTCGCATGCCCGATACCTTTGGCTTTTCGGTTGGTCGTAACCGCCAAGGTCATTATGAGACGTCATGATGACCGTGCCTTTCCACATTCCCTCCTTGGCCTATATATAGGCGAGGGTTTTGAGAGAATAGAACACCACAACACAAACTCTCTCTCAATACTCACCTTTTGTCATTCACGCATAACTTAGCATCTTTAGGAGCATCATTTGCTCGATTCTTGAAACTCTATCAAGTTCGTCGGTGCCTAGCGGGTTTGAGGTGCTTCCACACGCTAGGACGAAGTCGTTTTATCTTTGGGGACGATACGCCAATCCGAGAGCACCAGCCGGGGCGTAATTCGTCTTGCGGAAAGAGGGCTTTCCTCGACTCGACTTAAAGTTTTGGTTTGTTTTATTATTTGTCATTGTAATTACCGTTCTTTTCCTTGTTGTTTTATTCTATATGTTGTAATTGCAAGAGTATTGCCTGTTTAACGGTTTGGGTTTTTCCCATTTTTCTAACACGACCCTCCAATTGGTAAATTTTTTTCAGAATTTTTATGCTTTTGTTATTGATTTACTCCAAAATTAATATAAAAAAATGTAATAAAAGTAGAACTTTTCGAAATTTATTAATTTTTTTAAAGTTTTCTATTTAATTTGTATTTTGATTTAAGAAAAAAACATTGTGGAATAAGCTTTGAAATGTCATCTTATCCCTCCAAATATCTGAGTGTGTCGTTGTGTAGATGTTTATTTAACCTTAATGTAATAGTACTCGTACAAAAATAATGATTCTCAAGTAATACATAGAGTTGGAATTGGTAATATAGAATAGTTTGGGGCACAGTATGAGATATCCGAAAACTCCGAGGATAGTTTAAATTACCAATTTTGATCGGCATTTCAGTTTTCCCCAAATTACGAAGCTGTTTCCATCAGGTTAACCCTAGCAAAACTCAATTTGCAAAATCTGATAAGAAAATGGGCGGAGGACACGGCCATGGCCATGGCATCACCTACAAAGGCGTGACTCTACATCAGCCTAAGCGCTGGCATACTGTCACCGGCAAAGGCCTCTGTGCCGTCATGTGGTGAGAAACCGCTTACGTATATTCTTACATTTCACGTTGGGTACACGCATTGAAATGGTTGATCGGATTTTGAGTAATTTATGTGAAAGTGTTAGATCACAGTGTTCATCGCGAACTGAAACTGATTCTAGTTACAATTCTTTTATTGAGGTGTTTCCTAATTGACTGTTTATCTTGTTGGCTGATTGTAGCTCTAATTGATGGCTTTGGATGTTAGATCTGTACGCTCATGAAATGTAGTCCTATGTATGAATTATAATTCTTGTATTGGTAAACCCCACTCCTCCTCTCCTCTATTTCCTATATCTATTCCCTTTACTCCTCCCTTTTCTCAAATTTTGGTGTTTATCCCTCTTTATTTCTGATGCATTAGCATTCCACAAGTAGTATGGGTCAGAGCTCTGAGCAAGATACAATTGCTCTGATCACCACCCAAAGCCAAAAAAATTAACATGCTATAAAGGCCTAGCCATGGCTGGCCCTGAGATTTGGGGACCCTTGGCAGAAAGGATAAAAAGGGGCCCCATAAGAAAAATGTCTCGAATCCACAAAATAAACAAATCAAAAATTGAAAACCTTGACCGACCTGTTAACTGTTTGTTTGATCTGGACTTCTTTCTCAGATTGAAGAGAGTAAAGCGTAAGAGATAGAGAGGCGAGAGCAGAAAGAGATTGAGAGAGAAAGAGAAGAGAACAGAGCACGCATGACGAGAGACAGTGATATAAGAGAAGTGAGAGGATAGGTAGAGCGGTTAGAATAAAATGGGATTTTTTTTTTCCATTCTCTATTGAATTTAGGATTAATAATAGTTATTAATATTAATAGATTTTGTTTAAAAAATTGGGGGCCTGGGCATTTGCCCACATCTCCTCTACTAAGGGCCGGCACTGGGCCTAGCATCTAAGAGGTTACAACATGTTGTCAATTAAGATCTTTATACTCTTGCCATTATTTACTTGATATCCTTATGAAGAGTGTTGAGTTAGTAGAAGTAACTTCCATGATTGGTTGCTCAGAAGCATCTACCACTGAGTTTTACATGACATAGGGATAGGGCTCTTAATTGCCTATGAGTTATGCTATTAACATGTATAATTTTCAGGTTTTGGATTCTCTATAGAGCAAAGCAAGATGGCCCAGTTGTGTTGGTAAGTTTTGATTTTTCTGGTGTTCTGTGTTTTGGAAGTTTATTCTTTTTATATAGGTGTTATGCCTTAAAGTAGTATTCTTAAATGATTTTCTGAAGTACCTTCATGCTCTTAGGGCTGGAGACATCCTTGGGAAGGTCATGATGATCACCACTAGGTAATTTTTAATATCCATCTAATTGATTACTTTGAATCATTTGGTATTAAAACTGTTGATATTACATATCTAACTCTCTTGTTCATCTGGTTTCTTATAGTTTTATTCACATAATGCATTTATAACATTGCATGTAAATTTGTTTATCCTTTTCATGCCAAAGAAATTACTAATTTTAATTTTACAAAGAATAAGCTGTAAATAAAACTATTTTCTGAAACTCATCTAGAAGTAGAAACCTATACTCTATCCTTGAACTTTGGTGGAAATATGGATGATAAATTATTCAGAACTTGACATTTATGCAACTCAATATTGCAACTGGTTACTGCTAAACAACTCAAGAATACTTAATACACATTAAAAACTGCAATGGCCCTTATTGCATCCACTCCTGGTTTCATTTAGGTGTAGAGTTCTAGCTTAGGCAATGTAGATTTTCCTTATTTGATTCTTTGACGGATTTGGTTTTACATGAACCAGCTAAGTTAGTTGCATGGCTACCTGGTGCAAAACTACTGGTTCCCTTATTTGTTTCTTAAGATCTTCATTTGTGAATAGCTATGTCATATTGGTGGCTTTTCCCCACAAAGTGGCTAATAATGACAAGAGTCTGATAAATTGGTGATGATTTGGCTTATTTGTCTAGGCCCTGTGTGAAACTTAGTGAATGTGACAGAGAGGCCACATGTTACTAAAAAGGTTCTTGTGCATGTAGATTTATATATCCAAATATGTAGTGAGCAGGAGCTGTATTTCCTAGAGTTTGGGATAATGGGTATCCTCTTTTTACTTTAACTGTGTCAGCTATAGTAGGGTATCTTGCTTAAAGAATCGAGTCTTTCTCTTGTCATGACTACAGATTTTCCCCTCCACACTAATTTAAACATTAGTGCATTGTATTATTTCAAACTTACAACTCTCAGTGCGTTCCTCATAGTCCCTTGTGCTCTTTTACCAGAACCGTGGTGCAATTTGATATCGAACGTGAAGCAACTCTGCCGGTCTTTTGTTGGTATGAGCAACTCTCTTTGGATGTTATGCACACAATAAATCGACTGAGGAGAAGTCATCTTAGCTTGAGACATTGTACAAGTATTTTGGACTGGTGTTTATTTTTCAGTTCTCTCATCTTGTTTATGTATTAAGTTCTTGTCATTAATATCATCCCAATATGAGAACCTACTCTGCCTCTACTGGTAATCCAAGAGAACCATTTGAATGTTGCAGTATCACAGATGGCTGCCCTAGTTTGAAAAACATGTAGAAAATTGTATCCCTTCTTCAATTGAAACTTTTCTGGAGATATACAGATATTTGGCCTCTTAAATTTTAAGATTCAGAAACTATCCGCCGTAAAATTTAGCTTTACTTGTTCAAAAACTTTGATAATTTCTCATCCTCTGCTGACGAAATATTGCTTGGTTGAATTCAAACTATAACTTACGTATTCTTTTATTATTCAATTGGAAAAAACAAAATGCAAGTAAAGATATCAAAAGAAGCCATTGACTTTACAAATCTATACATATATAAAAGGGGAGTTTTCTAATTATTTACAATTTTGCCATTTTGGAGGGAAAATTTTATCCATTGGTTAAAACTTAAAAGAAGAAAC
>JAYDZE010548866.1:0-13730 GCA_034509125.1 Monilaria moniliformis | reverse complement strand
CAGTGCTATATTCCAATAACAACAGGAGCTCTACTAAGTCAAAACACATTGACATAAAGTTCCTAGTTGTGAAAGAAAGAGTTCAGGATGGAAAGATTGCTATAGAGCATATAAGGACAGACTCAATGATTGCGGATCCGCTTACTAAGGGATTACCACCCAAGGTCTTTCATGAGCATACTGCTCATATGGGTGTTATGTTATTTGAGGATATTTTGGTTTAGTGGGAGTCTGTATTTTGTTTATTGCTCTATACTTTGTGTTGAACATATTTGTTATGTCTTTGATTAATTCCGGAAATACAGTATTTTGATTTATCTGCACTCTGTTGTTTTGGATTTTGTATGATCTCACTAAAGAATAAGGTTGGACCAGTTGGAAATAGGCATGATAAGATCACACTACATGAAATTTCCATGCTACGCTCCATGATTGATCTGTTGTTGATTGTGTTGGTATCTGTGATTACTGATGGGTTTAGTCACGCGTAATGTGATCAAAACCTCTTTAGTCCTATATCAGTGCAGTCAATGACAAGATTGTTTAAGGATACTCTTACATATGATAGCAAAGTTTGAGCTCATTCAGGTAATACACATTTATCCAGTGTCATTTGAGTTCAAACATACATTCTCTTAGATATAAGCACACTTTGTAAAAGTTCACTGGTTTTAAGAAATTTCATATCAAACGCCTTATTCTCAAAGTGGTAAGATTTAAATTTTGAAAATTGATGGATATAACGTTAATTGTTGATTGAATGACTGTTTGATAAATATAAGTGAACCGAGTTTGCCTAATGAGAAAAAAGATATTTGATTAGCTCTTTCAATATAGAATTCTTGTCAGAAATAAGAGTTTTTTAAATCTTAGAATTTATACAAGCTATAATATTAATTGTTGATTCAAATTTTATTTATTTATTTGGTTAATGGACAAGTTTTGTCTGAAAATACCTCAAATTTCTATCGATTCATCTAGTGCTAGTGTTGGACATGAACCACAATGATTGGAAAATAATGTAGTAGTTGATAGCCATTCAGACGAGATTGAAATTAGTGAAAACAAGATTGTTGCCGATCTCGAATTATAATGGATGAACTTTCGCGCACTACAGAAGATAGGGATACTTAAATTTAATTTTTTTAATATTTATTTAAATATTATATTTATTGTTAATTTTTTACTGTGTCTGACCCAACGAGTTTTGTTTCCTGAATCCGTCACTGCTTACCCTTACCCATGAAGTAGGAGTTAAGTGTTAAAAGTAGAAAGAAAGTAAGCGACAAAGTGTTCGTCGTCTGAAAGTTATGCGATACAAATTAGTGGGTTATTTGATGTTATCAGATCGTTGACGTAGGAGGGTTTAATCCGAACCACGTTGAACGTTGTATGTCGTTTACATTTTATCTTCAATTAAGTGATATTAAAATGTCATCACTAACTGCACACTACACACAGTCAAGTATATCATGCATACAACCAACTATTCCACACAACTAGTTGTCATTAATAATTGACTAAGCAAGAATCAAGTGTGTAAATATTTTCATAACAAATGAATAGCTAAATCAACACATTCCACACAAAGAAAGTTATCTATTCAATTTATAAACTTTCAATTATCAGTAGATAAGCTAACTGTCAATCATTATTAATAAGCCAACAACTTTAACAATGTATAAACTAGCTATCTTTAACCAACTTATACTAATAATCTAAACTGAACTTTGTAAACGTAATTGTTTAGACTTATCTTTAAGCAAAAAGCGTGAAATTTTTTCTAATTAATATATTTCTACTCCAATATACTAGTAAATACTCACTCGAACCAACAAACATCATTATCATTTTGTTTTATTTTATCATTTGTTTTTATTTTATCGTGAATTTGAGTACTGTTGAGTAGTTATATATGTTTTAGGAAATGTGAAGGGAAGTTGCTATCTATTTATTATATAATTCACTTTTATCTGGTGAAGATCTTGTGTTGTTGACCACCATGTAAGTTTTGTATATACTTGTGAATAAATTTCACATGCAAAATTAATTTTTTCTATTGTTGTGTTTAATATTGTTGAGAAACTGAAGACTTTTTGTATGCCTATTTGCACTTGAAATTCAGTTTACCAAACTAGGTCCTACTTTTATTTTATGATCTTTCATCAAGAAAATTTTAATTTTAATTTGATATTAATTTTGTAATAACCGATTACAATTTCTTCCACCCGACTAGGATATATAATTATTTTTTATCATTTAATTTAATTTTTATTAGTTAATAAGTTATTATTAGAATTGATAAATCCAAAGTTATAGTATATACATTTTTTAACTTCATTTTTTTAAATAAAAATTTAATATAATTCATAATATATTATAACAAATATTTTTTTAAATATAATATTAAAATAATAGATATAATAGTGAGACACACACATACCAAATAAATTATAGAATACTCCTACGCAATTTGTAGTCTAAAAAGTAACTTGTACAACGACAAAACTGTATTAAACTATCAAAATTGACTCACTTTTGCGTTTTGCCTCCCAAAATGCAGGTAAGATCCTTTCTACATGGTGATTAACTATCATTTTCTACCTAAGGCTTTACTCATTGAGTGTATGGACTGATTATATTCAATCAAAATCTTCACCTATTTACATGTCCTAATTAACTAATAATTACAATTTCCCACTAATCAAGCCGTAGACTGTAACAAGTGCCATCACAAGCGATTGATCTGCACGCGCTTCCACAGTTAATCTCAACACATCATCTCCCAAAACAACTCCTGCCGAGTGCTTTTGTGTAGCCTGCAAATATCACCCAAAAAAAAAAGATGTTAAATCTTCAGTTGCAAATTAACATCACCTTTGCTTAATTATTAATTAGACACACTTATTGAAATTAAGTAATTAATTAACTAACCTCAGCCAAAATCTGGCCGGAAAAATCTGTGATTCTTAGAGTTGATTTCCCTTCAAATCCTGTGATTGTGTAGCTGTTTTCGTCACATCCGACTGAAACTTGGCATGAATTATTCTTTCTCCTCACTCGAAAGCACGGTTTCTCCATTCTTACGACCGAATCGATCCATTTGAATCCCTCCCAACTTCCAAACCCTAATTTCTGCAAAATCCCCAAATCAACAGTGTCAGCACACGTTCACAAAATCAACACAAATCAACAACCTAATATCGAGTTTGAAATTACCTTTCTGTTCAAAGAGAAGAGGATGTTGCCGATGGAGTCCATGAGAAAGGCCTTGCTGCTGCATCTCTGCTGATAATTATCGACTCGAAAAGCGACGTCGCCGTCGGAATTGAAGACGGTGCATCCATTCCCATGGCAGACTAGGGATTTCATCCATATCGTGAACGTCTCCTTTTCCGACGATGAAGATGTAGATGAGCAAGTGTTTGCCGATGGATTCGGGTGAACTTTCGCCATTGATGGATAAGAAAGCTGAAGCCCTAATTTGTGTGTGTTTTTCGATTTCACAGAAATAGTGTGTGTATGTGTATATATTTATATGTCATAAGCGAGGAAAGAGATGAGTGATATGAAGGTTCCTTTGTGTAAACTTTAATTAATGATTAATTTAAATTTAGCAGTTTAACTAATTAATTAATTAATCCGAAGGTGTTAATTTATTTGTTTTTATTGGAGTTTGGCGTCACTAAAGGCCGACAATTTCCTTTAGTTAATGGCGCGAGCACTATGTAATTAAATTTGTATTTACAAATAATCAAAAAATTAAGTGGTGGTGGACCCTAATTAAACCTTTTAAACTTTAGTTATGTACTTATATATATGTGATATTGTGCATGACGTACGTAATTAATACTATAATCTATATTTCATTTAACCTAACAAATTTTCTTTGAGTAATAAATTTTTAAATTATTTGTGATCCTATCTGTTATATTGATTGCATATATTTTTTGATTTTGAGGGGATTAGTACTAATTTTGTTTTCAAGTCATGGCTCCAATTATTGCGTATAAATATATTTTGTGGAACGGGGACGGTGGACATTAGAAGGTGGTTAGTACATTTATTATTCTATGTTAATCTTCAATTACAAATTTGTTGTTATGGAAAAAACCCTAAATTTGTCTCTGCATGGAAGGAGATCGTTTTATTTTTCTTTTTTATAAAGTAGTTAGTTATTTGAGGAATAATTCAGGTTAAATAAATGAACTCTCTAAATCTTACATAATTAATTAATCTGTAATTATAGCACAATTCAAATTTTTGACTAATTGAAATCGATGTGCTGCAGTTCAAGATCAAATGTACATTCACATTCGGATGACATCCCAATCTCCTCATCATTTTTAATTTGTTGATGATGTATCGTGTTACAATTACAAAAATTCTAAAATTCAAGAATTTTGTGACATGATTCAAAAGCCGTGAGAAAAATAAAAATATTGCATAATTAATTTAGTATTTTATGTTATTGTAATGACGTCTTATTTAAATTATGGATAATTGTGTCTAAAAAATACACGAACTTTTCATATGTAGAAATGCATGAACTAAAAAAATTGGCTTCAAATAAAAATAAAATTTCAATTATTCTGTTTTTTTTTTGTACCGCTGCCAAATTCTGACAAATTAATACCATTGTTGCTAGCTGAAGTGACATATTAATGTCATCGTGGCCAGTTAAAGTGGTGTTGACATCTAATTAGTCGTTTAATATATTGTTCATTAAGCCATATAGATATTCCAAGTATCCATCTCAATACTAATATAGAAACAATTGATAATTGTGTGAAAATCATAACAAATGAAACTTCATCAATATAGAGGCAAAAAAATTAGGTCACATCCAAATCAATTTTTTTAAATTAACATGATACTCGGTTGATATGGATAATTTCGGAAATTTAGTGGCATTCTAATCGAAAAGCCTTTAGAAGGCGCTGCGTTGGACTTAAAAATATTATCTGCACGTTTGGAACCAATAATTATTATTAAATTGTCTCTTAATTTGATTTTTTATGAGTATGATAAATGTCATGTGTCTGTCTTTTCTTGAGCACACGGTTGTTGGACAGAGAAGATTGGGCATAAGCTGCTGTAAAACTTTTCGAATAATTATGTATGTATGTCTGCTTGTCTGTTATGTACTCAATTGAGGAAAAGTACTTTTGATAAAGATGTCATTACCCCCTCAAAAAAGAAGAAGAAGATGTCATTACTAAATATAAAATTCATAAACAGATACAGTTAATTAGGTAGACAACTAAGTTCCCCACGTCACTAAATATATAGTTTACTGCTTTTATTGATTAATTAAGATTTTTGCAAACGGTTCAAAGGATTTGTGTAGGAATGCACTTACAGCCAATATTAATTTCTTAGTACTTTAGTGTGAGGGATTACGCAAGTATACATGAAAATATAGATAGGGATGAGTTTTTTAAGATACATAATGTGGAAACTAGGTAGAAATTGATATGAACTATTAACCTTCTTATATTTGATGAAAACAAACATGATTCTAACACACACAAAAAAATATTCAGAAAATGTTATTAACTTATGTCTTCTTTTCAAAAATCTTAACCTTGTGAAAAGTTTGATTTATGTCTAACTTGATATAAATAGGCGACAAAACGATGAGTTAGCTTTGCCGGATTTTTAGGTGAATCATATTTTAATGGTTTATCATGTTTTATCCAAAACAATCATGTTTTCCCTTAAAAATCCTCAACGTTGAGAAAATTTTGATTTACTTTGTGCTTGTTGGGATATTTTTCTAAAAAAAACGCTGAAAGTTTGCAAGTCAAAACATGATTAACCAAAAGAAAATCCACCTCGATTAATTTATAATCCATCTAAGAATTTGGCAAATTGATTCATCACATTGTCGACAGATAATGCCAAACGATACTTATATTAAATTTTTCGCGAATTCAAGAGTGTTAAAAAGAAAACATAAATTAAGAGAAAACACTAAAAATTGGACAGAAAACACAATTAGCCGTAAAAAGATATTACGTTTTTTTTACAATATAATTGTCACTGTTTGTCCTAAATTGTATTGTGGGACATTTTCTAAGGATGGGGCAAAACAAAATGCTTAAAAAGTGTATTTTTTAGTGCCTTCTGAAAAAAATTTAAATGTAATATATTTATTGACGGAATTATAACAAGAAAGTAAGTTTCTGGACCAAAGTTTTAGGGAGGAACCAAAATTATAATGAAAATCTTAATTTTATTCATGGGTTAAAATTGCATCCTCTTTAATTATTATATATATTGTACACATCTTGATAACGGCATTAAGAATGAAATAATCTTTTACATATAATTTTCGTAAAATACATTAATTTTGTTCATTTTTTATTTTGCATATTAGTTAAAAACATAACACAAGTACCGTACAATTTACAATTTTTTAATTTTAATTTACACAATTTCTATTTTTGGTCAAATTGGTCCTGACGTAGCCCTAATATGGCAACGGACAAATGAAATTACATCTGGATGTGGCCAAAAAATAAAAATTGTATAAAATAATATATTATTGGTATAACGATTTAATTAAATTATGTGCACAACCACAAAAGTCATATATTTACGACAATTAATCATCCATATGTTTTGTAGAAGACATTTGACCAACACAAACACAGTCAAAAACCCAGGATCTAATTTCTGAAAGTTGAATAGAAATAAATTATTTAGGTGTGGTTATGTGATATAAAATACTGAAGTCTCAATCAAATACAAATCCAAATCTTGGGTCAGAGTTCAAGTTCTGATGCATCTCTTTATATATAATAATATCTCGATATATGAATTAAAAGATTTCGCCATCACGAGCACATGTTAACCTCTAATTAAAACAAATAAATGTATAGTTAGTCACACACTCTGGCCAAATCCAAATGCAGATCTGATGTTAATAATAATTCAATTTTGTCAGTTTAATCAATATGCAATTAATAAACTATTTTCCAATCATTTTTTCTACAGAGTTGAATGTATTATGTAATATGTATTGTGACGAATTTCCACTAAGATTAATCGATATTAGGTGGCCATTTTTTATGCTTGGATTATCTTGAAGTAGGAAAGAAAAAAATAATGTGTATTAAAATTGTAGAAAATGCAAGTGTGGGCATATATTCACAAAAAGAAAGCCCAATATTTCTGGGAATTTTGTCGCATCCAAGTGGCTGCAGCATTTTGAGCTTCCAAATTAACCGCAAATACACCTCCAAGAAACAATAAATACACACACACACACACACACACACACACACACTGTCTGTCTTTGAAAGGTTCCACATAGTAGTACCAAATATAGTCCATCTTCACAACATATTATCTACATATCAAATAAAGCTATATCTTATAGACCTTTAATTTACAGTGTAAGATCTTCTTATTAATAGGCATCACTGCAGCGGCGGCTGGCGTCGAATACCACCCTCCATTAGACCTTGTCTGTTTTCCGGTGAGTTCTCTAGATTAGGGTTTTTGTTTTTGAGGGAATCATCTACTATTGTGGAAGTTTGTGGGCCTTGGCAAGGAGCGGATCCATAATTAATTTGATAATGGGGTAGGCCGAAAAATAACACTTTGATGCATTAAATTTTATATAAAAAATATAGATTAATGTTCATATAAGAGAGTGAAAGATAGAAGTATGAACTCGAATTAAATTCGGATGACTCGGCAGCAGTGCAAGGGCCATAGATGTGGTCGGGAAAGCCAAGAAAGGGAAATAGATGAAAACAGTATTGATATTTAGTCCGATTTATTGGTTCACGTCGCATACTTCACAGATACAAAAATTTTATTTCAATTTTAAAATTATTTTGGACTTAGCTGATTTTGGATTGAGCTTAAACTAAATATCACCTAGATATAAGAAAAAACTCGATTTTTTAGTTCAACAGATTTCATGGAATAAGTTTATACTTTCAGTGTAGTATTCTCACAATTTAAAAAAAAAATATAATTCTCACGGGACAAAAAATGAGCTCCGAATAGTAGTTGACGATTCTTTGTTCAGAGGAAAAAATATCATTTAGACCTACATAGAATTACAGAAGTATATATCTGAGGCGTAGAAACTCTAGTAATTAATTACAGTATGAAAAGTGAGGTAAACTTGCATTAATTTAGTGTTATAATTTGTTGTTAATCAAGCCGTAAACTGTAACAAGAGCCATGACAAGCGAATGATCAACGTCTGATTCCACCGTTAATCTCAATACATCATCGCCCAAACTAACCCCTTGTGATGATAGCTTTTGTGTTGCCTCCGCCATAACTCTGCCTGCAAAATCTCTAATCTTCAAACTTGATTTTCCTTCAAACCCTTGAATCATGTAGTAATCATCACTCCCCACACTCACTAAACACGACACATCTTTGCCCAGAATCGTTCGATTTCTCCTCACCCGAAAACAGGCTTTCTCCATTCTAACATTCGACTCACTCCATTTGAAACCCTCCCATGATCCAAAAATTCCTAGTTTCTGCAATAAAATAATCAACACTTGTCAGCATCCATTTTACAACAGAAAAATGCGTAATTTTTTGGAATTTTAAATATTTATTGAAAAATTACCTTTTTGTTCAAAGAGAAGAGGATGTTGCCAGTGGAGTCCATGAGAGAGGCCTTGCTGCTGCATCGCTGCTGATAATTATCGACTCGGAAAGCGACGTGGCCGTCGGAGTTGAAGACTGTGCAGCCATTTCCATGGCAGACTAGGGATTTCATCCACACCGTGAAAGTCTCTTTCTCTGATGAAGATGAACAAGTGTTTGCCGATGGATTCGGATGAATTTTTGCCATTAATAATTGTATTGTGTCTCAAGTTGGAGAGATGAAAGTTTTTGCTTTATGTTCTTGGAGTTGAAAGAGCTGGTGCATATATATACATAGATGAAGTGAACGATTCACTCGTTTTCAATAATTACATTTTTCAGCGTAATTACAAATTTACAATTGTTATTTAATTCTGGGCTTGATCCGAAACGCTGTGTATTCGATTAGTTTAATGCAGCTTGTCATTACTAAATTGCTATTTTAGGCTCTTTCTGCATGTCCTAAATTAATTACATAATAGAATAATCAAGAACGCCTTTTCTCACGCTTTTATCATTTCTAGACAGAATATTATAGCTTTCAGATTATTTTATAGTTTTCTGAATCGTTTGGACCCAAGTTATTTTGTATCTTAGATTCTCTCTCACGTTTTGATGCTTCACTCTACTATCAACTTTTTTTCACTATTTCCTCCCCCTTTTGTTTTCCTCAAATTCAATCTCGAGTGCTTATGGAGCTTAATTTTACGATTTTAAATCAGTATTAATAATTTTATATTTAATTTCTAGCTGATTATTAGGTCTGGCTATTTCATAATTTATCAGATTATATAAATACAATACAAAAAGTTGTGGGACAGAGGATCAGAACTAGTTATTTTGATTTAATACGTAGATATTAAAAAGTTTCTTATAATTAATATTTTTTTAAAAAATTACATTTACATATAGGACTTAACATTTATTCATTAATCTTAGACGTTCGTCATTTCTAAAATCAACTTTTGAATTATACTTTTTAGTAGTGTGCTACAAGATGACGACTTGATAAAATACTTAACAAATATAACTAATTCCAGTGTTTTGATTGGATAAACGAAAATTGTGTGTGTGATAATGATATCATGGTTGGTTTTGTTCCTTGTTTTTTAAGAGAGTAGTTAGTTGTCTTTTTCTACAATACAATCTTATCAACTCATGAACTATGATTTCTGTAATTATCATCCAAACAAATCGGGCTTGGCTAGAAACGTGATTTTGTATGAATACCAAAATTTTTCAATATGATTGCTTGAGCATATATAGTGTGTGAGTAAGCCAGAGAGTGAATGTGTAATAATTAGTGTTTTTTTGGTAATAATAATTTATTTATTTTTAAAAAATGTGCGAGTTTGCTCTAACTAAGAAAATTCTTTTCACTTTTCTGAATCTTTCCAGGCATATAGGCTCAGCTCGTTTTATCGTCAACTCCACCCTTACGAATTAATAAAATATACCTACTTTTAAGAAAGTCAAATAATTATTAATATAAGGGAGGATTACAATTAAAAAAAAATCCTCTAATAAAACTATCAACTGTAATCGAATCTTAACCACTTATTATTGCAAAAACTAAGTATGACCAATTACTAACAGATATATTCGAAGATCTGACGGACACAATTTAGACACATGGCCACCTTTTTTTATTCATTTTATTACTGAAGGTCATATATGTAATATACAATTGTACAGTTTTTATAACATCCAAATTTCATGCCATGATTAATATCTATGAAGGGATTTACGGATATGGCAATATCCACTAGATATGGACGAGATTCCAGATTTACTTATGGTAATTTTTAGGTATTTAGAATGCAAAAAATATGCACGATTTCAACCATTTTTTTTAGATTTGGTTCGACAAAAATTCTATTAAATTTAATGATAGAATATACGATATAAAATGATCCAAGTTAAACTTAATAATGATTACTTGATAATAATATAAAATATATGTATTAATCATCATATTTAGGGATAATACTGAGTCGTACACCGCCGCATCCTTTCAATGTTAGTAGTGATTCCTCTTTTATTGAATCTGAATTTAACGAGAACTCACATGTGATATGTTAACGTATAATTCATGATGGCGCATATCATCATCAAAGTATCAGTCTATTATTATTCTTTGTTATATACATCATCACAATATTGATAGTTTATTATCATTCATTATAACGCATTTAATCATATTACAATTAATGTAGCATCTTTCGTTCCTACGAACAACATCATAATACATTTAGTGTAACATTATTCATAGTAACGCATACCATAATAATACAATTATTTGATCATTGTTAATTCTTAGGGACATCATTAATATACAAATAGTATATCATTACTCATTACATAGTATGATCAGAATACAATCAGTTTATATTTATCCATTTTAGGGAGAATGACTTTTAGGATTCCAAATAGTGATATTGTACGGATAATTATGTCTAAAAAATACACGAACTTTTCACCTGTACACATGCATGAACTAAAAAAATTGCCTTCAAATAAAAACAAATTTTCAATTATTCTGTTTTTTTGTACCGCTGCCAAATTCTGACGAATTAATACCATCGTGGCTAACTGAAGTGACATATTAATGTCATCGTGGCCAGTCAAAGTGGCGTTGACATCTAATTATGTCGTTTAATATATTGCTCGTTAAGCCATATAGATATTCCAAATATCCATCTCAATACTAGTATAGAAACAATTGATAATTGTATGAAACATCATAATAATTGAAACTACATCAATATAGAGGCAAAAAATTTAGGTCACATTCAAATCTTTTTTTTTAATTAATAAGATACTCGGTTGATATGGATAATTTAAGAAAATATAGTGGCATTCTAATCGAAAAGCCTTTAGAAGGCGCTGCGTTGGACTTAAAAATATTATCTGCACGTTTGGAACCAATAATTATTATTAAATTGTATCTTAATTTGTTTTTTTATGAGTATGATAAATGTCATGTGTCTGTCTTTTCTTGAGCACACGGTTGTTGGACAGAGAAGATTGGGCAGAAGCTGCTATAAAACTTTTCGAATAAATGTGTATGTATGTCTGCTTGTCTATGTACTCAATTGGAGAAAAAACTACTTTTGAAAAAGATGTCATTACCCCTTCAAAAAAGAAGAAGAAGATGTCATTACTAAATATAAAATCCATAAACAGATAAAGTTAATTAGGTAGACAACTAAGTTCCCCACATCACTAAATATATAGTTTAGTGCTTTTATTGATTAATTAAGATTTTTGCAACGGTTCAAAGGATTTGTGTAGGAATGCACTTATATCACTATATATAATAATTTTTTATTTTAGAAATTATATTAATAGTTCTTTTTATAATAATTGTAAATCATATAATTAAAGATGAATGATCCAAATTAATTTTTAACTAATACAGGGGGAAAAATGAATCTGAAGGAAAAAAAAAATTGATCATCTCTGAGTTATTTATACATGTCCAATTATAATATTATATGAAAGAAGTCAATGTGGACCAGCAAGATTGTCATAATATATATAAATAATCAGATCTCTCTCGGCATTCTACATGTGCATAATGAATTTTCTTCCTTCAATTATGTCCATAATTGAAATTTGAGAAGTGGTCTACTTATTATTATATGCAGACAATTATGCAATAAAAATATATTGACATGCGCACGACACAGATATAACTTTTTTCAATATCAATAGATTTAATTACATTATAGTCTAATTTAAATGTTTAATAGAATAGAACCCTTAAACCTTATAAGAGGGTAGAACCCTTAAATAATCATAAACAAATATAGAAACTAGATGAAGTCCACTCAGCAGTTCGTCACATCAATAATTGTTAAAGTGAAATTTGGAATCTTAGACTCTTCTCACAGAGAAAAGGTCCCGACAAAATTTATCTTTTTTCTTCCTTTTTTTTTTTCAAATGTGCACCTGATTAAATAATGTAATGATTAAACCAAATGTTAGGTAAATAAATGAAATGTAGTGCAGCAGAAAAGTGAAGAAATTGTCTGCGACATATGGCTGGAAAGATTTGCCAATTTCTCCCCAACGAAGGAATATTGTTATGGAATCATTGTCTGCTAGTCGATTCTTTATATGTAATCAACAGTTGAGTGGGTTTATTGGTGTATTGTAGCAAGGATAAGGATGAAGTGCCAAAGTAATCGGTTTATATATGTAATAACGACGACCGACCTAATATCATTTTACCCAAAATATTTTGGATACGTTAAGGAGTGTCTCTAAACATCGATTTGGATAAATTCAACATCTTTAATTTGTTTTTTAACACTACAAAAAAAACGTGTTTAACCGAGCACAGATGCAGTCGGTATATGCACAAAATGCTCGGTAAAACATCATTAACGAGCACTTACCGAGAACTTCTAGTGCTCGGTATCAGGTTCGTCGGTAAGTTACCGAGCACATACCGAGCACAGCGTCTAGAGAATACCGAGCACAACCATCTGCTCGGTAAAATACGATGAGATACAGACGAGCAGGTATATGACGATACCGAGCACGGTCGTAGTCGGTAACGTACGACGACTCATCGGATATTTCCGAGCACCAAGGTGATCGGAAGCATTGAAACGTTTACCGAGCACGACCGTGCTCGGAAATTTACCGAGCAGCGACGTGCTCGGAAAACCACCTGGCCGGGTGCGTCTGTGCACACAAGTACACCCGACCGGGTGTAGGTCTCTAGATTGGTCGTCCAATTTTTTATCCTGCCCGGCCGGGTGCTCTTAGGTGTATATGACCACCCGACCGGGTGGAGCTCTCTAGATAGAATTTCCAAACCACCCGGCCGGGTGACATTTGGCGCCGGAGGTACCCGGCCGTTTCTTGTGTTTACCGAGCACCTGGTGCTCGGTAACATTCAGAATTTTGTTTAGTTTTTGTCTTTCTGTGCTCGGTAACATTAATTTTTTTTTAGATTTTTATTTTTGATTTATATTGTAATAAATGTATAAAACATAATACAATACACATTTATCATAAAATTTACTAATAAATAAAATTAGTTAGAACATAAATTGTATTTACAATCATAATAATTTGAATCCTAATCT